>VMKM01000693.1:0-252500 GCA_008360985.2 Macquaria ambigua | reverse complement strand
CTGATCATCATTAGCTTTTTAAAGACAAAAAGCTGAAATAAACTTTAATTCACTCATTTGTTTTTTGGCAAACATAAGCACAGTGATAGAGGCCTGTTATATTCAACCTACTAACTAATGAAGTCTGGGAAAAAATTAAGAACTGTGTGTTGAAGTCAGGATGTTGTTTAGCTCAGAGAAAGTGTCTTAATGTTAATAGGTACGGCAGTGATTTGTCAAACTGCGATACCTATGACACTGAAATGTTTTCATGAAATGGGACAAAACAAATGCATTGGAATGCATTTCTGACCAATCAGACTGCACTTTGTAAACCAGCTGGACGTCTGCAGACCAGTCTGTTTGTTACGTCAATGCTCAGTCACTGTGCAAGAACAGAGCAGATCAGATGTTCAACACCTCCCAGATTTAAGACTCAGATTTCAGCTCCTTGAATGGTGACACTAAAGCATGGACTATTTGAGGCCGACGTGCAGTGGACAGTTGTGTGGAGAATCTAAAAGAAGACAGCTGAGTGGACAGAGTGGCTTGGAATAGAAAAATGTACTTATTGTCATTGTATACATTTATATTATTGTTGTCATGTTTTAATCTAATGAATCCAAAAGCACCCATTTCTGGGTTCTTACCACATAAACAGGTCACATTGCTGCTTTTTTTTACTGGTCAAAACACTGGTGAATGAATGAATTTGGGCTTAATCCTTTTGCAAACATGCGAGCTAAGTCTCCTCCATGTTCTCTATTTCAAAGCAACTTCAATGTTTCAAAACAAAATCTCTTCAAAATAAGAAAAATATACTTGAATGTATGCCTGTTTAAAATTGTTTTAAGCTGTACAAACACAACCAAACCCAAACTGAAAGTAATCCTGCAAGCTTGACCAGTGCGAAGGCCAATACAGATATATATGGCTTAAGCCTTGCACAATACTTTTTTGCTGATATAATTTAAAAAGACAGTTTATTGCACAGAAAATAACTATATTCAGTGTTTCTCCAGAATTACATAATTTTCCTGTCAGAAAAGACACAGAAACTGCATTTAGACCATGAAATCCAAAATACTATAACGCTAGTTCTAGCAATAAGTCTAATAAATATACACAAATGTATGTTATACATATCTTGTTGATATGTTACATTACAATAAACTTCCACTGACAATCGTAGTCAGTGCAATGTTCAAGAGGCACAGTGACATCCACTTCTCTTATTGGTCATAATCTGTCATACATGTCTGCACTTCTGTCTTGATGAACATATCTGTGCATTTATATTTTACTAAGTTAGTGGAAGGTGATTATGTTTTGAGTTAACTACTTGGTATCATGTTCACAGACATAAAGTGTCCCCAAAAGCAGAGCCAAAGATGGTTTCGTTCTTTCTCTCAGCTCAATAAAACACAGAACAAGACATTTACAAGCTGCTCGCACACACAGTCCAGATCACATCCAGGTAAACAGACATCACCATCCCTCAGCATCATACAGGAGATTACAGTTACTATGGCAGCAAAACAATCACAGCTAAAACAGGGGACTCCCTCTTTATTACACCACATGCGTACATGTACATTAGATACTCTGCACAACCACAGTGTACAAAGAGCACAAGGCCATGACCTCTATTTAATTATAACTGCCTGTGAGGTCTTAGGACTGAGGAACACATGGTACACAGTGTGATATGAGGCAGCTAAATGCATGTCTACAGTTCATGTTACAAGAGGGGGTCAGCGTGTGGGATGAAGACTAATAGCTGTAGGCAGCTGTCACGGGTTTTACACGTTCGTAAGGCTTCTGGATCAATGCCCATAATGAGCAAACAGGCTAATGCTAAGGAAGAAGCTAATGCATGAGATGATCGCTTTATACTCTGACACTGTTCAACTTGCAATAACTGATTTTTTTTTGCCACTTGGGGGCGGTAGACCCAAGTTGTGAACACAACATTGACATATCATCGTCTTTTAAGTTGATATGATGAACTTGTTAGCAAACGGTTGATTATTTACACATTCAGAAGTTACGGAGCAATATCATCATTCATTTGGAGTCAGGTGTGTCCACCTGATGAATACAAGTCCAATATTCACTCTCTTTTAGCTCAGTGTTTGGTGTCAACCAACTCCTGAGAGACATATCTGTCTCTTTAGCTGCTAAATGCTCCACTATGACACTATGAGAGCGGTGAGTGAACCATCACAGTGAAGTTGTGGGCCAGACAGCTAAACAACGAGCTGAAACTCACTATGAAGCTCCATAAAGCCGAGGGAAGCTGCAGATTCAGGTGATAATTCTCTGTAGGTTCATTTTCACATTGTCATTTGATACATTGTTATTATAAAAGATATCGATTATATTTTGTCATCATTTTATCATGCTTAACGTGATGTGTTGATGTGAAGGCTGGACAGTAAACAGAATGTATTGATTTTATTTATTTATTGAAAGGATAGCCCCTTGAGATGTAGCATCTCATTTTCGAGGGGGTCCTGTAGCCACAAATACAAAAGAAAACACATACAAACAAAGACAGCAATACATAACAAACATACACTGCAAATGCACAGATACAGACACACCCCCAACCCCCAGATATTATATAATAATAATAATAACAACAATGATAATAAATGGATACAATGACTCAGATAATAAATCAATTGTATCAGTAAGTACACACAAATTAAAAGCATAAACAGGTTGTTTTAAGATGAGAAAATAAAAATGTCCTGAAGCAGCGGAAAGAGGTAATAGATCTCAGAGAAAGAGGAAGATGATTCCAGTCAGATGGAGCTTTGTATTGAAATGACCTGCGTCTGACTTCTTTGAAAATTCTGGGGACAAAGAAAAAGGGATGCCGCATATGTCTGAGTAGGTATGAAGATCTGCATGGAACCAGAAACTGTTTCAAATAGGAAGGACAATTAAAATAAACACATTTGAAGATGAACTGAGTCCAGTGAAATTGCCTTCTAGATTTAGGTTGCAGCCAATTAAGGAATTCATACATTAGACAATGGTGAGTTCTATATGGACACCTCAAAACAAACCTACAGAGAGAATTATATACAACATTAAGGGGCTTAAGATAAGTGTTGGAGGTGTTCTGATAGACAATGTCAGCAAAATCAATAATAGGCAGTATCAACTGAGAAATTATTCTTTTTCTGACTTGAAGTGTAAAACAATTAATTGAGCGATAAAGTGAACTCAGACAGCCATACGTTCTTTTTGCAATAAACTCTAAATGGGGCTTAAAGGAAAGTTCAGAGTCAATCCAAAGTCCAAGATATTTGAACGAATCAACTTCCTCAAGGGGTCATCAAAATCAATCATCATCAAAATTAACATGCAGATCAAAGGAACATGAACGACTATGTCGCGTACCAAACACCATGCTGCAGGACTTCTTCTTATTCAATACAGGTTTGTTGTTATGAAACCAGTTTTGGACCAAGTTAAAGTCGAACTGTAAAGAATTCTGAATTTGTAATATATCAGAGTTAGTACTGTAAAACAAGAACAATCAATAATAATTTATTGATTTGCCAGCATGGCTAACCTAATTTAACTAATATTTACTCAATTTTCAGTAAATAAATTGTCAGATTTCCATATAATTAAACTGAGAATAGTTATGATGAGTAATGACATCTAACCAGAAGATAAACCAGCCAATAAGCCCACAGTCCTGAATCACACACCCACACAGGTGTTTTCAATTCCTCTGACTTATTAGTCAGGTTGAAGTTGGGTGGAGCTCTGCTGGAAATTAGGTGATGTCACAAAACTCTGTACTAATAAGAATGATAACAAGGTAAGTTGTCCCGCCCTAACAGGTGCAACAAAACTAACAGGTGAATGAGGGAGATGACAGTCAAGTCCAGTTTGTAGACGCCCACACAGTCCTGAGCAGAGGTCCAAGTGAAAACACCTGTGTGGGTGCACCATGGGGCTTTAGCTAGATGGACTGTAATTGATCGGGACAAACAAATCAAAAGTGAGTCAACAAGAAAGAGGAAGTATCATGCAGTATTAATATTATCCTTACATTTATGGTAATTTATGTAAATGCAATGATTTATTGCGTTATAGATTTGAGGTCGTATCGTCCAGTATTACCCCAGAGGACAAACATAAATTTGTTGTTTAGGGTAAGTATGTAACTGGAGCAGGCATTACCAACAGCAACAGATCTTTTTCATGGCAAACATTTGGTCTTGTAGCAAGGAAAAGCACTGGAAAAATTAATAAAAATAAACAATGGCTCGTTTCCATTTAGGTGTCCCGGTATGGCGTTTGTTTCCTCGCTGGCATGGCATACTGAACCACATAAAGGGATCAGGGCCCTCATTAGTGTCATTAATTACACGTGTTTTTCATGCTATGACATTTCAGAATCTCTGCTGTGAAAAAGGTCTACAGCAACGGCATAAAAACTGTAAAAATGAGAATTATGCCAACAGCTGAAGATGCAACACATCCTTTGGGTGCAGCGGTTTCTCTTTCTCATCTATGATGGTTTTCTGTTTCCTGTATCATGATAGCCCGGTTCCAGACCTCTGCATCACACATCTCCGAACAGTACAGCAAAGTGAAACCCAATGGTAATTCATTCTAATCATCAGGCTAGTATCATGACAGATGTAGAAGGGATCTCTTTGATTTTGAGGGATGCTACACCAAAATCTGAAACTTCAAATAACTAAAACAATATCTGCCAATAAACTCCATTGTTTCTAATAATAATAATAATTACATGACATGAAATGGGGAATCACCAAGTTTTAAATGTGGATGTGAGAGTACTAGTGTAAAGTCCACCAAACCGACATCAGCTGCTTCTCTCGGCTAGATGGAAGGCTTAGTGCTCATCTAGCTATCCTAAATGATGCTAGCAGGACTCCATGTACTCTCCTTTTCCCGCACCGTCCTCCATGACGGCTTCTTTGCCCTATTTTAAGGCCCTGAATCACACATCAAACATTTTTGCTCTCATGATGCCGCTTGTCAACTCTTTGTTAGCTTATCACCTCC
This sequence comes from Macquaria ambigua, assembly GCA_008360985.2. Lineage (NCBI taxonomy): Eukaryota > Metazoa > Chordata > Actinopteri > Centrarchiformes > Percichthyidae > Macquaria > Macquaria ambigua. The sequence continues at coordinate 247,457 of VMKM01000693.1, read as the reverse complement.
TGAGGGGATTGTCAGCGTTAGTGACCGGAGAACATTAAGTTTATATTCCCAAAGCACACTGTGTTCAAACTGTGAAGACGAAGACGTTATGTTCCATAATGTTTTCTGCATTGTGATGATAGTTTTGCTCTTGACTTTTACCAAAAGAGAAGAGTTGTCTAGTCTTATTCCAAGTCCAAGCAAAGGCCAAGGTAAGAATCTGGTTATTGCAACATGAACTCAGTCAAACCCTACAAGTGAAACCAATGGATATCCAGTGCTTAGCCAGGCCATCACTGACCACAATGGTGATCCAAGCCTCAACGCAAAATCATCCAAGAGATAAAGAATAAAATCCAGCACACAAATCACCTCTACAGAAAATTGGAAGTTTAAAGGCCTACTGATCTTTATCAAGCCAGATTTGTTCTTTTAAGTGGCATTTTGACAGCTTCAGGGGGGAGCTGACGTGAGGAAGAAAATATTCATGGTGTGCTCTCTCGCTGTCACTGGCACAAGTCGAGGTATGAGCCTGTCTGGCCTCTGGCATTCATGAGGAAGGAGCTCGCTAATGCTGTCGTGATCGAGCCATGAGGGAGGTTTGGATGCTGTCCAAAGACATAGTGCTACAGCATCGTCTGCGTTGTAACATGAACAGCAGCAGCGGCCAAGATCCTGAAGTGCATTAGTGAAGATAGATTGTCAAAGTTAAGTGACATTACATAAGGTCAATCCCTAGTGACCATTTACTGGTTTGTTTGTTATATTGAATGAGGTAAATGTGCTAAAGGTCGTGTGATTTTATTCTCTGATTTCGATCCATTAACTTCCTGGTTTAGGTAGGAAGCAGATATTTGTGCACCTTGATGTGATGATATAGGACAAGCTCAATGCTATATTTTTACAGTAAGTGTTAAGTGTGCACACGACATAAAATGTATAACAACTGATAAATAATGTAACAACAAGGCTTCTGCAATCATGCAGGCTGAATTTAGTCTACTGGTTTTTCTCCACACTGCATGCCTCGAAATACTTGTGAAGATAAAGTAGAGGGATCATTTTCTGCTGAGGTAGTGGCCAGTAACGGCTAAATTAAATTAAAGTTAACATAGTTAGGAAGATGAGAAATATGTGGCAGTGGGGGAGGAAAACATGAGAGACAGAATACCAGTGAAAATAAAAAAGCGGGATCTTTGAGACATATTTTGTTAAGATTAATATTATAAAGAGGGAACGTTTTAGCAGACAAATGCACACAATAATACATTATTTAATTATTTGGGAAAACCAAATAAGCAGTTCCCAAGTATGTTTTCTGTTTTTAATCACGATAGCATCGTGGCTCTAGGGACGGCATTGGGGGGGTCTGTTGATTGGTTGGCCCACTTTGGTCCTGACTGAAATATCTAAAAAACTACTGGATTGATTGCCATAAAATTTGGTACAAACATTCAAATGAGAATGAATCCTGATAACTTTAGTGTTCCCATCACTTTTCCTCTAGTGCCACCATGAGGTTGACATTTATGGGTTTGAGTGAAATGTCTCAACATCTACTGGCAGGATTGGCACAAAAGTTGGTTCAGACATGAATGTCCCTGTCAGGGTGAGTTGTAATAACTTTGGTAATCCCTTAACTTTTCATCTAGCACATCATTAGGTCAAATATTTAATTTGTATAATACTTTATGACCAAATACCTGCAAAATTAAGTTCTATTTCAGCTTTACTTTGTGTTAGATGCTAATTAGTAAGTGTTAGCATGCTAACGTGCTAAACTAAGATGGTGAGCATGGTAAAGATACACACATACATAAATCTGCTAAACGTCAGCACGAAAGCATTGTCATTGTTAGCATATTAGCATGCTGACGTTCGCATCACAGAGCTGCTAGCATGGCTGATGGCACCTGATGAATGTAAGTCCAATATTCACTCTCTTTTAGCTCCGTTTTTGGTCTCCACCAACTCCTGAGGTAAATATATGTCTCTTTAGCTGCTAAATGCTCCTCTAAGTTCACCAGCTTGTCTCCAACTTTGTCTGTCGGCCGTTTGGCGCTGGGCAGATAGTGTGCAGTTCTTTTGTCTTTGCTGAAAATAGCTGCCTGCTAGCTAGAAACAAGGTTGATGAGAGCGGTGAGACTGAACCAAAGCAGTAAAGTTACAGGCTGTAAAACCAAAACAATGAGCTAAAAGACACTAAAACGCATGGTAGAGCTGAGGGAAGCTGCAGAGTTGGGTGATAATTCTCTGTGGATTTATCATTATGAATGTGCTCTTTCACATATATTATATATAGTCCTTTAATTCATTGTTAATATAAAAATATTGATTAGTGCGGCTTTAAATTTTGATCTTTGATAGTATTTTCTTACATTTATTTGCAATGCCACTGTTATAATTTAAGACGCCTCAAGCATAAATAAAATACACATCTATCAGATTTTTCTAAAAACAAAAAGTATGCAGTGTGAATATTTATGTGTAACTAACTTGGTCCTGAACATTGTGGGAGTATCAAAGTGCACATCCAAAAAACAGCACATTATTTATTGGGAGTTATTAGTGTAGTGTGCAGATCTTTTGTCTGCCTTTACCACCATTAAGGTTTAGTGTAATGTGCCTCTCTGGTGGTTCCTCGCCCTGCTCTTGCTGCAGTGAAGCCCGGGCAGAGCACAGTGTCGTGGGGATGGATTGGGACAGGTGCCTGGATGCTGGATGGTACATCTTTGAGACAGAAATAGTCCCACAATGAGTCAGAGGGTGAAAAGAAGGAGGGATAATTCCACTCCTATTTTCAGGAAGTGTGGCGCTCTCCTCCTCCCTGTGATTGTCATGAGGCTGGCCTGCAACTCTGCTGCACTATTGCTCCCATTCCCTGCAACAGTGTGCAGCTGTGCGTGACTCAGTATCTCTTTAAAGACCCAAGAACAATAAATGCATCAGCGCTAGTGCTGATGACATGCACCCTGCTTACTGTGTAACTCGAGCATAATAGCCTCGATGAATGATGAGTTGTTCTTCTTTTGTGCACAGGAACACAAACATGCAGCCAGCAGTGGTTTCGCATTTCTGGCTCATTTTGAAATTTTTTTAAAAATCAGCATCCGTCTCAGCATCCATACTAATTAACTGAGGCTATTTAGCCCAAGGTTAAGTGGTGTGCTTTCTAATTTCTTAATCTACACAACCAGTTTGAGCTCTACTTATCACTGCCATAGCTGCAGCACTAATTTTCTGCAGACACGCACACAGACACACTCTTTCTCTGTAACGCTCAGCTACTTATCTCATCATTGTGCATGCTATTTCTGTCAAATGCCACACTTTCTGAGACATGCCCACGCTTACACAAATCTAAATGGGGGGATGTAGCCAGACAGCTCTGTCACTATTTCCATTTACCTCAACTTTTTATAGCATTTGATTGTCTAGTTATGTAACTTTAAACAGTCCAACTGTTTGGCTACCGAACTCTGGTCCTACATGCCCTCTGCTGTGCTCTCTCATGCCTGTTTTAGCTGGGACATCCCCTTGACATGGACCCTGCTGACTGGAATGAAAGATTAGCAGCTCTGCAGACAGAGCAGAGCGGCAGTGATGAGGCTTCATTGAGACATTTAATGCAGCACTGGCTTCAGCTGGAGACATGGAGCGCATTTGTAGGACTTTATGATTGTCTTGTCATTTCAAGCCTGTGTGCCTGAGTTAGTCTTTGTATGTGCATGTGTACATGATTTAGATGCATGCATTCCTGAGAGTCTTAAAGAGATGTGTATCAGTGCATGGCATTGGTGACCACGGTATCTGGTGACTTTGTCTGACTGACGCCTGACACCTGACTACGGCAACTTGTAGTGGCCAAAATGAACCAGTGCAAGGACAGACAAGGGTGTTCTCTGCCTCAACTTTAACCAATCATGACAGGTCACTTAACAGTCTCTAAAACATGTGGAAACAAGCAGAGCAACAACTGTGATGTGTAAACCTCTGTAGTTTAATTATGTATCACTAGTGGCAAAGCTGTCATTTCCGATTTGCTCAGTTTAAGAATGCATTCATTCATCTGACATGGAATGACAGGTAAGCCTGTAAAACATCAAGCGCCAAAATCCCACTTGAGCACTGACAGGTGGAGTTACACACACACAAACAAACTGCTGTGAAAAGACAGTCAAACCGAAAATAGATCCAGTGGGAAAACTAATCATTTCAGCCAGCTTTTGCTTTGGCTGCAGCAGCGAGTGTGACTCTTTGTAGTGAGTCCAAGAACACTCTGTCAGTGCTGTCACTGTGTTTCTCTTCAGGGTAGAGACAATAAGCAGCAGTCAGGACAGTTTCCATCAGCTGGTGTCACACCTCAGCCCACAGGCCACTGATCCGCACTGCACCACGATAACATTCAGTACACTTTTCATGCCCAGTCAGCTGGGTTTACGCATGTTGTGGCGTGTGTAGGTATCGGTCAAAATTTGAAACGTATTTCAACCCAACTCTTGCTACATTACCATTGCCATGGAACACACAAAAGAGGCAATGGAGGCTGTATGAAAGACTGCACATTTGACACAAAGCTCAAACTGGCAGGAAGCAAAATGATCAATCCACAGGTAATACATGAAACTCGTTTAGCTGCATATTTATAGTCATTACTTCAAATAGCTCAACAAAAAAAGATATTGACCATACCTTCATTAATGACCTATAAAATCATTGTCAATTTTCAGCAGGACATACAAAGCTCTGATGTGTTCAAAACCACATATATACAGCATATGTATATGTAGCTATCCAACTGCAGTGGATAAGCAGTTCCATTTCACATACCACACCTGCGTAAATAACTCCCTAAAATTCATCCAACAGCGCTAAAACCCTGAAATATTTCATCCAAACCCCATTGCCCTCCACCATACCTGCAGCAGACAGGGCCAGCAGAGACAGCAAGCAGCACACAGACAGCAGAGACTTCATTTTGGCTGCCAGGGGCCTTTCCCTCATGTCCCCCTGCTATATATACTGCTCTGGCTGAAGGTCAGAGGGCATGCCAGTGGAGGTGGCGCCCAGCAGCTGCACCCGTATCAGCCATTGTGTCAGAACAGCTGCCTGGCCCAATCAGGAATATTGAGAGCAGAAAGAAGCAGGAAGAAACTGGCTGGCCATGTTGTAATCCTGTAGTTTTATCACCAATTGTGTGAGTCGTTGATTTTAATGTTCTCATCTGTGCAACTTTTAACTTCTAATTATCAATACCATCCAGTAGTGTATTCTTTACTTCCTACACCAAAGTTCAAATGATAAAAAGGTATTTTTCTGTATGACATGCACATTTCTCACAGCTGGAGATCTGTAGGAACTGTGTTCCTACTAAAATGGGATTAAAATGAGGCCTGTGTGCCACCTGTGTTTATCAGAAATGTGAACTCAGGCTGCAGAGCAACGTCTCTCTGCTGCTGCCAAATGAGGACTCACTCAATGTCACCACCTGGTGGACAAAAAGGGTCATCTCGTGTGTATTTGAAGTAAACTAGGAAGCAGAGGGGTGTAATAAAAAAAGTACAAATTTTATTTTTTTTTTCATCTTTACAAAGGCCTGTTTACCCAAGTTTTTATAAACAAAATATAACAGCTTCTCATCGACCTGGACTGATGGGGAAAAAAAACAAAAAATATAAATCACAAAAATATAAAAAAATGCTTGTCACCAAAAATGGAAAAACAGAACAAGAAAGACAGATGAAAAGACAGAAAGGCAGAACACAATAAACAGCTGTTGAGTCGTGTCACAGCAAAGAGTTTACAAAAACATAAATGGCAAAATAATATCTTCCTCATCATTGATTCAGGCAGTACAGAACAGCAAGTGCTTCATATCAAATATCTCAAATTCCACCAAAAGACAGCAGTGCTGCAACACAATGTACAGAAACATTTGGGGGAAAGTGTTTAGCTGACCAATAACAAACCTCAGCCTAAATCCAGGCTGTGGATTACCATTTGTCAGCAACACACCAAACCCTTAAACAAAGTTTCACAAACAAAATATGAGAATTTCCCCTCATAATTGGCATGAGAAATACTAGTCTAACCAGATATAAAATTGATGTCAGTGAGTGAATAGTGTCCACGCATCACACACAAGACAGTTTCACACTGAATGCATCAGTCATGTGTTAATGAAAAAAGAGGAAACCCGCAAAACAAAATGTCAAAACAAAAGCCTGCTTTAGACAAGAGAAAACAGCGATTAGTAACATGCATTCAATTGGCAACAGAACATATAAGAGATCAAAAGACAGATAGAAACCCAAATAAAAGGAATGTTTACAGCATCAAGTCAGCGTAACAAATCGAGTATGACAGGAGGGAGGCTCGAAGCAGGGATTTCCAGTCAAATTCCCGGGAGAAATATAAGCAATGAAACATGAGGTGGACAGACGTGGTGCATTTTAGAGAGATGAGGATTTGGGGAAAGAGCTGCAATTCAGTTAAGTGCTTTTCATTAGAGTTTTGCACTTTTTGTGGCAATTGATGCACTGAAAACATACATTGATCTATCAGTACGTACTTCGTTTTCCAACTAACGCTGCTGATCCTCTTGAGTTCCAAAATTATGCTTTTTGGGTTGGAGTTCGCATACGTTTTTAAAGTTTTTTGTTTCTATTTATCTCACAATGAGACAACAAGCAATTCCAAGATGTGGAAATGACACGTATCATTTCGCCAAAAATTCCGACGCACGTAATAAACGTGACCAAGTGTGAAGTGACGTGTAGGGTTTGGGCCTCAGCTCACTGCTGGTCAGCAGAGCACCAGGTTGACAAAGAGCACCTTGCAAGTAGAGACTACATTCTTTGATACAAGCATGTCAAGTTTCATACATATACTATAGGTGTAATGTTCACACCTATCAACGGTGCATAGACAACTTCACCTCATGTATAAATGACACCAACAAATGTACTGAAGATGGAATTGCATAAATACCAAAAAACTCTAGTGCATAGTCACTGAAATAAACAAACCAAGACCAGAAGATAGACTGGAAGTCTTTGGAGGAAAACCGGAAGCCTTCATGCAAACTGAGCATGTGAATCTGTTTAATCGAAACAGCCAAACTTTCCATAAATTCATATGCAAGGACCGAGTTTGATTCAGTCAAATTGTCTGAGAGGGAAAGTAAACACCAGCCACTCAAATACAGTTTGTGTTTTGGCAAAGAACCAGAATTTGGTTCTTTTCTTAAAAACCTATTTTGTTTTTTTTTTAGGTTAGGGGTGCAACAACAACCACTGTCACCAGTAGATAACAGATGAAGGAACGTACACTTTGGCTGGGTTAAAATCGGAATCAGACAAAATTCACCTCAAGGCCTCCGGTTCCCTGTGAAAACCTGACAAACCTCCAATTTTAAATTGTTAATCTCAATATAACAAAATGTTCACCTTCGACATTCAGTAACCCTGACTGAAAAAAAAAAGTTAACAAAAACATGTAAAACATTAAAACCAAATGACGATCAATGTAAATTGTTCAACAGCTTATTTTTTAAGGGCTTATTTAGATATCAAAAACACAACCTTTTTTTTCAAGTAAATCAGACATAATTTCATTCAACATCTATCCTCAAATTAGCTTTGTGATTGAGTTTGAATTTTTCCCAAACTTTTTAATTTAGAAATGCCTTCTGTTGTAGTTTAAGTTGGGTTTCGTGGCCACTGGCGCTAGAACATCACCTAGTCAACCAGGAAACAAAGAAAAACAAATTAAGACTGGGGAAGAAATAAATGCAACTCCATGTCCCTTTTCAGAATCAAGAGCTGCTTGCTTATTGTGTCGTTACATTCAACTCTCCATTGTACTGACTCCATCAATTTGTAACACAAATAATACTGTCAGCGTGCCAGTGACGACAGGTAACTGTGATACTGCGACTGTATGTAGCACACATAAACACACATGAAGGACGGACTGATGCTGAGAGCTTTTTACACGAGGAGACCCTCAAGTTTTCAAGTAGCCACAGACCAGCTCTGACACTGAAAAACAGCCTCTAGAAACCCAACAGGGCCTCCTCTGCACGCTGACCATCCTGTTTTCAATCAAAGATTTTACAGTACAGGACTGACACAGAGCTTAACCACTGGATTTAAGAGTTTGGATAATGCCAAAGAAAGGTTTCTTTAAAAAAAAAAAGTAGTCAAGCTCCTGGAGGGAATCTTACAGTGAGCAGGTGTTTTAAGTGTTTGTGTGTGTGTATATGTGTGCGAGTTCATGGGATGGATTAGTTCATTGAGCAGTCCTCTCCCTCTGTGTCGGTGTCTGTGTCCGAGCAGGCGGTGTCCATGGCGACGTGGGCGGGGCTAACTATGACCGCTCGCCTCTGCTCCTCCTCGGCGCTCGCTCTCCTCTCCTGAGTGCGTTCGATGTGCTGGATGGCCTGAAAGCAGAGGATGAAAAACACTGAAGCAAATGCAGCAAATATCCAGTCCACAGAGAGACAAACAAATATTTTCACTATGAAATGATTAACTTAATTACTCAGGAATCTTAGAGCTGGCTCAACAAGGAACCTCTATTCAAAGTAAAACAAACTCCTACCTGCACAATGGTGTCCAGGTTCTGTCTGGACGTGGACACAGTGCTGGTGTGGACAGACGGGCTCATGGTCACCACAGTGACGTGATGGTGGGGGTGCTGGGTTAGTGTTGGGGCTGGGACGATGACCGTGGGGTGCTGGGTTGGGGCAGGGGGAGTAGGAGGAGCCAGCACCTGAAGGACAGACAAAATAAAATGTATTTACATGCAACTGTTACTGTTGAGCTCTGCATCATTTATGGGCCAGTGATTTAATTTATTTCTGACCTGTGGGCTGTGTGTTTGTCTGTCAGCGGAGTGGATCTGCTGCAGCCGTAACAGCGTCTGGCTCTGGAGGAGCGCCTGCTCCTCCTCCACCTGCTGGGTGATCACCTTCAGACGCTCTGGGTGCAGCTGGGTGTCCAGAGATCGCAACTGCACACAAACACAGGTATGCGTTTATTACATTAAAAACCATTTCAGCACCAATTTAAGGACAGCTGAAAACATATCCACAGCCTCTGAATTATTGCATAAATACAGCAATTCCAACAAAATTAACATCACAATAGCAGTGAATGCTAATGTGTACAATTCACATTAACCAGTAAAACTAATACACAGGTACAATTGAAGATATGTTGATAAATAACATTAACGCATAGTAACAAAAGCAGTATTTCATTCTGAGAGAAGTTTTATGCAGCATTTGCTTTTCTATTGTGACTTCAGACAAAACACTTGTGCATCACATTATTAAACAAAAACACTGAAAAACTGCCCAGCTCAACTGTGACTCTTTGGAAATATCTCTACCCTACATCTCCTCTACTGTTTACTTTCCTCTTTCACTACCTGTTTAAGTTTCTGTTCGTCTTCCCCACCTGTTCAATGCCCTTCGTCTTAACCGCTGTTCAGGTAGATCCGGGATGTGAGCTTATCAGCAACTGGCTGGTGTACTGGTAAATCTGTCAACACCACCAGCTACCACATAGTTAAGGTGACTGAAGGTGTCCGATGATCATGTAGAGGACTGGTCATTTTGATAGTTTATGTCCAGTTTCTGTGACCTCTAGACACGACCATTTCATAGCCTGGAGATGTGGCTCTTATCCACATTGTCTTTGAAAATGACCCCATCAAGTACTTATTTATGTTTTACTTTTTTTTAGTTTTCAAACCATCAAAAATGAAAGCTGTTAAGCGTGGAGAGCAGCAGAGGATTAATTATAGTCATGGTAGATAGCTCTATGTACGTCTGTGTGGCATTTAGTTTCAGTTGGCACAGACACAGAAACAGCATCACAAATCTTAACAGTCAACTAAGGGTGAAATGTCATAAGCATAGACTTGATTTAGAGAAGTTTAATGTCTGAGAATCAAAAAGTTACTACTGACATAAACGTTAAGAACTTTTTGAGAGAAATGAAACTCAGTAGAGAACATGAGTCATGAAGAACCTCTGCAACCTCAACTCCTCCTTTTGTCTCACCTGCTCCTCCATCTGCATGCGAGCCGAGCGCTCCTTGTCCAGTTGCTGCCGCAGCTCTAACATCTCCCTCCTCAGCTCCTCGACTTTCTCCTCCTCCAGCGTGTCTGGAGACCCGATCCCTTCATCCTTCTCCTCTGCTCGCCTCCTCTTAGGTGATGAGCCGCTAAACTCCTGGAGTGACAAAGGGTTAAATGTAAAACAGACAACAAGCATATTTACATATTCAAACTTAGCATGTGGATGGGGGTGCTCCAAAACCCAACCATCATAGTGTCAGTTTGTACACAACCTGAGGAGTTTCCATTGAGTTGAGTTGAACAAACGGCCCATGTGGCAAGAAAATAAAACGGCAGGTGAACCAACAGCGTGGTAAACAAATGAGACGGGTAAACACACATTTTTCACATGGCTGCATACAGATGGAGAACGTACTGTACTGCCTTTACCAACACTTGCAAGCTGTGCAAATATGGAATTAAAGTTTGGCTGTAATGATACTTGCATAGGTTGTAATTATCACCAAGATATTTAAAGAGGTACTGCACACTTAAATGTGTTTTTTGAGCTTTTAACTAAATGATATGCCTGTATTGTGATGAAACACATCAGTGCTGGTGTTAATATTGACATTTCTTACCAAATGTATAAAAATCGTCATTTCATGGGTTGAAAATGGCTTAACACGCCATCTACTGTTAAATCAGCCCTGAACCTGCAAGGCCAATACTGACTTAGAGTCGACTGGTTGGGACCTGTCTACGTCATGAAATGTATATTTAAAAAAAAGACTCTAATAAGTGTCAGTCTCCCCCGTGCCTCCTGACCCACACACTATGTAGCCACGAGGCCACAACTCCTACAGGTGTTGTTCCCTCACTTGTTGCATTTTTTTAATTTGCTGAGAGAGGGTTTAGCAGAATTTGAGGGTGTAGTTACACTTTAATAAACTGTCCTGCCTGATATGTATGTGTTTCTAGTAGACTAGAAGAACTCAACCTCAACAAGAAGCCTCACCACAGCATCTAACACACTCACTGATGCTGTTTGCTCGCCAGCTGCCACCTGCACCACATTTAAACCTTACCCTACGTAACATGCCGCACACTGGCATGGCCTGGTGAAGCAAAGCCTACAGAAGAGTGACTTCTTCCCGAGGGAAATGTTTTCCTCTGAAAGACAGTATTTCTTTCAAGATTTTAAAAAACTGCTTGTGACAGAGCCATCACAATACAGACGTCATTGTTGGGTGGCTGTCTGAAAAATAGGAAACCATACAGTTTGATATAGTGGACACAATTATGGTACATCCTGTTACCTGGATGAAGCGTTTGAGCTGGTTGTTCTGTGCCAGGAGCTGTGTCTTTTCCTGCTCCAAGGCGAAGATGTAGTCGGATGTCTGCTGCAAGATGGCCGCCTGGCAGGGACGAACCAAAGAAGTGAATACAAGAACAGCGCATGGACGAATAACTTGACATTCTCGCAAAGCAATTCAACAATTGTACCCAATCATTTAAATCGTCGTCACAATGTGTCATGGTCTACGCGGCCACAAGAGAGATATTTTCTATGCGTCAGTGTTTGCATGCTTTCTGCACCTTGCTGAGCTTCTCTCCGTCTGTGTGTGGCAGGAGTGTTTTGAGGGACTGGAAGCCTGCGTTGATGCTCTGCATGCGCCGGCGTTCATTGCTGTTGGCAATCTCTCGGCGGATTCGTCTCTCCTGGTCCTGGGCCGTCTCCGGACTGAGGGGGATGTTGGCCAGGCTGAGGGAGGAAGGTCAAAGGAGAGAGAGATCATTATTCTGTCCATGTCATGTCTTACTCAGGTTTTCGGTAAAAGGAAGAAACTTTCTCCTTACAAATTATTTTAACAAGCTGTTACCATTACAGTCAACGCAGCTAATAGAAACTGAGACATGTGCACAATCAGCTAACAACACACGCCTCTGAAACAAGTCTGCTATTCTTCGCCATATAAACAGCAACAATAAAATTTGCAACGAGCTGATCTCTGACACGGACTCCTTAAACCTTTAACTTTATTAGGCTGTGGTCCCGACCTCTATACATTCCTCAGTCAAGCTGCCTAGAGGACTTTGAGTTTGGCTGAACTCACTGCCCCCTCACACACCTCCACCCCATGGAGGCAAAACCTCCTCTGTCTTATTTACTCAGGGGGAGAAATAGGTGAACCTTAAACTTGGCCACAGTGCCAAGAAGACAACAAACCTGGAGAACCAGATCTGGGATGTTTACAAAAATAAAAAATAGCTCAGACAGAGGGCACACAGCTCACATGGCTCTAAATAGTTCCTTTTTACAAAAGATGAGTGTGTGGGTGTGCAGCCATACTCATGTTCAGAGCTAAATTTAAGTAGCCTGATTTAATTACAAACGGTGTGTTTACAAGTCAGTGACGTCAGCTTAACTAAAAGCTAAAAAGCAGAGAAACACACCTTAAAAGGAACATAAAAAACACCTTCATTATCTCATGATGTATGCAAACTCCCTCTAAAATAAGCTACTAAATTGTCATGCCTCAATTTTATCTAACTTCGAAAGCTTTGAGAGCAGTTTTCTTACATTTATCTTAATCTACCAGTTACACCCTTAATAATGAACACAGAGTATAGAGTCAGACTGAGGAGCATAAGCAACATTTAAGGCTTAATTTAGTCATTTCATCCCTCAAAGATCATTTATGGTATACCTGCTCACTTAATGTAAGGGGTTGCTTCCCCTGGTGTTTTCTAATGTACAAACAATGTGTGACAAGTATGGCGAAACAATTAACTACAGAATAAAAGTTAAAAAAAAGATAATCAAGTTTAATAAATGTCAAAGATCGACTTCAGTCCATCATCACCAAGCCAGAAAAATGAAATGTGTGCTTGTTAAATCTAACTTTATGTATATATTAGTATATTCATACTACACATCACTATCATTGTGTGCATATAGGCCTAGACACACATATTTAGTTGGTATTATTAAAATCTATCTTCTTGCTGACACAAATCTATCAGATCTTCGACCAGAAACTGCACAGAAAAACAACCCCATCTATCCCACACAGGTGAGACGTGTCGGGGTTTTTAAAGTTTATAGATGAAATCAGCTGTTGTTGCCAGGAGCTGCGGACCTCCAACATGGCCGCCGGAGGGCGCGTCGGGCAGTCTGGACGGTAGCAGCAGTGAAATGTGACTCCGCCAGCAGCAGCAGCAGCAGGCCAGGCCCCCCTGGCATAATGGAGAACAATGCTTTCTACCGTTAGCACTAAGCTAGCAAACACTCACCGACCTGCTACTAACGGATGCAGATCTGTGTACGTCGTTACACTTATAAGACGACGTGTTTCCGTTGAACAAGCTAGTACATATGAGTAAAAACCAGTCAGTACATACACAATATGTTTAGAAAACGAGTCCGTTGTGATAGCTAACTAGGTAGCCAAGCTAAGCTAATTTTAGCACACGACACAGCCGTGGCTGCTGCGCGGAGCAGTATTTAACTACGTATACAGCATAGCCGAAACCCCATTTTGCGCACCCACGTTTAATACACATACATATAAATCACATATACAAGTAATTGGGTGAAAACAGTATGGAGTGTTGTTACAAACGTGATTTGGTGTATAGCAGCGAAGCGGCGGGGAACACGTTAACTACCACGTGGTTGGTGTTCAACTGGACGCAAATGTATCGATTTCATCTCACTGATTTACATATTTCTGAGCTGAATGGCTGCAAACATGTCTCATGGGTTATTACGTGTAATTCGGCCAGAAAATGTAATAACACAAGTTAATTTATCCTCTATTTTCTCACCGCCAAAAGCAGCAGCTGGCCAACATGCTGCTAATTTCTACAACCATGCTCCTGCTGCCAACATATCGCAACGGAGCTAACACCTAACATGCTAACTGAAGTCAGACTGCATCACACACATACACACACTACAGCCACATGAGGGATGATTTGTGCAAGCAGTTTCGTGTCAAGAAAAAAATAGCTAGCTACACACCTGCAAAGACCCCCAATAACATCCTTCTCCGTCTTTTTGAAGTGCTGTAAGGACGGTATCTTCTCTGTCGGCATCATGAAATATTCCATGCTTTCAAAGCCACCTTCTGTAGTCCGTGTTTTCTGTTTTTTTTCTTCCTCCACTGCTGTCCTTGTTAAAATATAATGATGTATGTTTTTAGCGCAGAGAGCTCTCGCTGTACTCCTCAATGGCGCATATCTAAATACAGCTTCAAAATCTGGCAATTTGAATAATAGACTTAGAAAAATAAAAGTAAGTTCAAGCTGTGTTGCTTCCCACAGCTGATGGGGTTCCCTCCAATGTGTGTGTGTGGCTTCTTGCCTCCGCCTACTACGTGTCTGTGTGTGTGTGTGTGTGTCTGCTGCCTCCGCCTACTACGCGCGCGCGTGTGTACGTGTGTGTGTGTGTGTGTGCAGCTGGTCTGTGTGAGGCGGGAAACAGCTGGTTAGAATCAGAGCCCGTTTTCCGGAGAGCAGAACAAACAGACCTGTGAGAGAGTCACTGTGTAACTGCAGTGTTGCAAATCAAACCCTCATACAGAAAATGAAAGCTAGCAGTGAACAAAAAAACATGAATGGTTGTGTAATAGCACAACTATCAGCAAGGAGGAACAAACTAGAGCACATCACACATCACATCACATCAAAAACTGAAATGAGTATGTTGATTATGCTGTATTATTACCTAATCTTGAGGCCCCATCAATAGGGCCCCCCCAGTGGATTAATCTGGTCCTGGCTCCTATTCATTCTGGTTATTATTTACCAGATTGCCATTTGAAATGACCCCTTCTGTCACCTTCTGTCATTTTTCATTTCGAGTTCACCTTCAAGTTGAAGTTTATTTTTCATTTCAACTGTAACAAATACAAAAAGAAACCAAAATATAAAACTGTAATGTCAGACAAAAACATTAAGACAAACACATAAAACATCTACTTCTAAGGATATAATATAATATAATATAATACTAAGCACCACCAAGTGTCAAAATTGACATTTGTATGTCAAATTACGCATGCAATTACATTCTGTACATTAGTGAAAGGTGAATTTGAATACACAGTAGTGCTGCAATATATATATATATATATATATATATATATATATATATATATATATATATATATATATATATATAAATAACTTAGTTAAATGATTATAGATAGACCGTGAGAAAAGTAAACAGTTCATTGAAGTTATTTATCATGCAAAACTATCAATCATTTTCTGGATACAGCATATGTCAAGTCACGGGTTTCTTGCTTTTCTCAATTTTATATCAATATCTGTGAGTGTTGGTCAAAACAAATAATTATTACTTAAGGTAATTTTAATGTTTGTGATATATTTGTCATAAAAAATACTAAACAAATAATGGAGTGATTGAAAGGAATCAATAGAATGATAGATAATGAAAATAATCTTTAGTTACAGCCTTAAATATATACAGTATTTTGTGCAGCTGTATTTTGCTATGCCCATTTTGCTCTTTCATCCCAAAAATTGCAAACTGAAAAATAAATAATTTACAAAAAACATGAAAGCTTTCACCTGACAGGTTGCATAACAGTTTACTATGCAGGTACACAATGATGTGAAAGGTAATGTATACATAACATATCCAGCATAAACAGTCCAGAATGGTTACAGCAGGTGGCAGTAATGCACCATGAAAGCAAAAAGCGGGATGCTGAATTTACATGGAAAATATTAGTCAAAAAAGGGCTGTAAACAAGTAGAACTGTAGGAGCAAAGTTGTTGTGCATAGAGGGTGGAATTTTGGATATAAAGGAAATGATGAAGAGAATGGATCCAGAATCATTTGTTAACCCTGAATTGACAAAACATAAATCATAAATGGCAAATCCTGTTCAAACCTGTTTTTGTGAATGAAGAGACTCAACCAGTAATGGCAAGTTAATTTTAATCTAAATTTATAAACAAATTTGAGTGTTAAATCTACAAGACAAGATATAGGAGTGTGCAAAGATAGACAGCAAGCAAGTTTAGAGAGTGTTCCAGATTCACTAAAGCTTTGATTTGTTTGGCGCTAACTTAGTAGTTTTGTCATTAATACACTTAAACAAATGTTAGACTCGTCACTCAGAGATGACAGGAGAGATGATGATGATTGAAAATCGAAGCAGGCAGAGTGATTGAAAATGATCCTTTATATTATACTGTGGTTTTTCTGTTCATACAGTAAGTGATGCAGGGCATTGCCAAGAAACTGCATATATGCTCAATCAACTTGATATAAATAAATAGGTTGAGACATGTTTTTCTTTGTCCATATGTTCTTCCATTTCAACTACTCACTGCTCAGATTAGGCCACTAGAATGAATATATCTCTGAGACTACAAATACTATACAGTTCCTCTTGTCTTTGCCTACTGCCTGGTACACAATTTACATTCTTAAGATGTATTTCAAACAGATTTTCTAAATGCAGAGTAGTTTGTTCTGAGGTAGTACTGTATGTAAAAACCACAACACACCTTAAGTATTGTTTCTTAGGTTTTTATTTTTTCCATGCAAGAAAAGTTTGCTATAAAGACCATATAAAGAACAAAACATAACTTTATATATTGTACAATGACAAAGATAAATATTTGGCCCTTAGTCTGCCTGACAGTTAAAAAAACAAACTGATTCTCTCTCCCTTTCCCCCCACATATCTTATTTAAGTATGACTAACACACAGAGAAAAATATACAACCTTCCTCTATTCACCTTAAAATAGGATATATTCTTTTTTGGAATAATACAAACCTCATAGAAAGCTACTCTTCATACCAGAAATACCCCATATCCTACATTTAGATATGTTAGTGTATCTAGTGTGTTCAGTTAAACATCTGCAGCAAAGTTCATCCACCTATATTACAGCTCTGCTTTAGAAATGTCTTAATGATTCAAATAATTAAAGATGCGCAGCACTCAAGGATATCAGCTAACATACAACAGAGCAAGCAGCACGCATCTTCAATGGTAAGTGCATCACGACATAATAAAGCAGTTTTTAGCAGACAATTAGTCTAAATGTTGACAGTGGACTTGATGCTGCAGATGAGTAGCTCCAAACAGCTAAACAGCAGATACTCTACAGATTAGATTCATTACATCTTTAACCCTGTAAAGCCTTTAAAGGCTGTATTCCCACAAAAGGTGAACAGTAAGACAATATAATTAAGTATGATTCCATTCAAACAAGCCTTTCCTTTGGCAAATAGAAACTTGGAATGCTTGAAGATGGTAATGGAGTACAGACTTAACACGACAGACAAGTAAAAAGGAATGCAAGGGATAAGTGTGGCATGACAACCAAACAGCCAAACCATCTGAACGGCTTTCAATTATGATTGTCAGTCTCATGTAGAAGTTGTGCCCATATATGACCTTTTAATTGACCCCTTTATGATAAATAAATTTCCACTTGAAGCTTAATATTGTAAGCCTGCAGTGTACATGTAGTCATGATCATCCTTCATCTGTACCATAATGTGAGTTGTCACGCTAAACACCTTTGGACAGAGCAAAACGCACAAGTCTGATATTGTTGCATTGTCAAAGTTGAAAGATCACTGAGCTGACGGGGCGCCTCCTGTTGGCACTGACGGTCTGGTCCTCTTGGCAGCAGATTCCTCCACAACAAAAGTGTAGTTATACTGAAATACAAAAACAAAGTGAGTATATTATTTGTTAGGAAAAGATTATGTTCTTCATTTAAGACTCACAGAGCTGAAATTCAGAGTCAGATGTGACCCTACCTCATTTTCAATGTCTTGAAAAGACTTTATGCAAATGTTGTTTAATTGAGAGTTCAGTTGGGTCTGAGAGAGATAAGAGAAACAAATGTGAATACATGTTATATCAGAGGCTCAGGGTAAAAAAGGACAAGACGAGAGATAAAGTGAGGCAAAAAACAACTGCATTTTGCAAAGGAATCCATCACTTTAGTATTGTTGAAAATGTTAAACATACTGTGCCATTTGCATGGACATCAAACTTTGGGTGAAGACTAAAGGGAACTCCATCTAGAGCTGCAGAGAGTGAAGGTCGGTAATAGTTGAGTGAGATGCTTGCAGTGAGAAACAGTAATAAGTTTCCTGTGTATGAGGAGAGACTTGTAATGTACCTGTGATTCCCTGGATACTGCTGTCAGCAGGTTTGTCCAAGTTGTCCTTGGTGTGGAGGGTGTAGCGTCTCTGGCTCAGTTTATTTTGTGGCAGTGGAGGAGGAGGGTTGCTGTGGAGACAAATAGATAAATACTAATGCCAAGAATTAAACATCTCCAGGAAACAAACTTTGCCATACTGTTGGGTTATAAAACTGCATTCTCTCTTATTTTACCTATATCAATGGAAACATAAAATGATGATGTTTTTCTCTCTTATCTATTAATTTTATTGCTTACAAATTTTGTTTTCCAATCCGTTATTGTCATTTGAATTGGCTGTATTAAAACACCTCTGTACCAAAAGAGCCATAACATGTCCCCCAATAAATGATGACAAGTACTAATTTTGTGAATTATTAAAATGCACTGTAGGTTTTCTCTATATTAGACATTTAATAATAAGTACTGTACCTGGGTCTGAGGGGCAGAGGAGCAGACGGCTGCTCCAGTGAGAGACTGCGGAGGTCCAGGCTGACACTACGGGGCTTGGCTTGGGGCGTGGGGCTAGAAAAATAGCCCTTTCTGCACCACAACACATAGCCATGGACATCTCTGGGGGA
Source organism: Macquaria ambigua (assembly GCA_008360985.2). NCBI lineage: Eukaryota > Metazoa > Chordata > Actinopteri > Centrarchiformes > Percichthyidae > Macquaria > Macquaria ambigua. The sequence goes on along the minus strand of VMKM01000693.1, from coordinate 228,619 downwards.
AAGGTGCATTTAATGATACATTTAGAGCTGTATAATTACCAATCAGGTACCGAATGCACAGTTGAAAGCAAGTGATCTTTAAATAACTGACCACTGTGTTTAGGTTATGGGATTCAAGAAATGCCTTGATAAAACAGGTGCAAGTCAAATGTTTGCATATGTGAATGCTACCAACCCCACATATGTGTAGTGCTGCAACATCATTTTGCTTTTGGCTGTCAGTTTGATATCCAACACAGCTGTTTCCACACTGCCCACAGGGACGACGCGTACACACACCCGTTTCTTCTTCGAAACAGTGGTCTCTGGACACACAAACACACAAATACAGAGAACGTCCATCAGACTGCAAATTAAATTAGCTGTGAGTAAAATAAGACATCAAACATCTGTATATGTGTGTGTAAACAACTGTATGTGTGTGGCTTGTATTGCTATCTTCGTGAGGATGAATTGTAGCTTCAAACCATGGTAGTGAGGACATTTTGGCCGGTCCTCACTACGTCAAAGGACTGTTTGAAGATTAACACCTTCACCTTGGTTAGTTGTGATGGTTAAGGTTAGGGGCTAGGGAATGCATTGTGTCAATGAAGGTCCTCACAAGTATAGAAAGACAAAAATGTGTGCGTGTGTGTGTGTACACTCACTTGGTTCCAGGTGCTCTGCTATATAGCAATAACCGTGAGGAATAGAGTCCTTATCTGAAATAAGCTGAATGTCTGACACTACCATACCACCTGCCAAGTCCTATAGAGAGAGAGATACAGTCCGTTTATGGAAGACAGGAGGGACAAGTGCAGAGAACAAAGGGCTAGTGGCAAACATACATGATGTACTGTGGTACTGCGAAGACACAAGTAATATGGTTATTAAAAGTATGGAAGAGTCTCTCTGATCTGATATCTGTCTGCTACCTTGCTGTAACAGAGGTAATATCCAGACTTCATCGCAAAGCTGCGTGTAAAGTTCGCTGTTGCGCCGTCTTCTGTGATGCTGATCTGCAGCAGGCCAGAGAGATTAAGAAGAAAAGGGGTACGGTTATGACTACAATTGTTATTAAATAGCTGGTCATGATTATAGAGTTCAAGTCACACACATAAAGTAGACGTTTACAAATTCAGTCGATACACACCATCCTTTTTTTGCCCGGATCTTTATAGAAGGTAGTTTATAGTCGGTTGACGTCGCTTTTAAACAACCACTCTGTTTCGAAAGGTCAAGTTTCCAGCTGCTCAAAACACTCAAACTGTCCTACTTAACATTTCCAACAACATCTGATTGAACTTTGATGCTGGAGGTTGTGCCATTTTCTTAGTATTTGACCCTGCTGTGATACTGTATATTGTAACTGTCTGTCTAAAACTAGATAGACTGAAATAATATGGCTGGTCAAATCTGGGCCCCATCCATACATGATAGTGTACGTGTTTCCACTTGCCCTTCCCCTGTGAGGATGCATCATGGATACAAGTTCATTTGTCAAGGCAAAAAATATCAACTTCCTTACATTTTAATCTTAAAGTGCAAACGTCAGACCCGTTTCTGTGTTTGCAAAATATTGCACACACCTTTGTTACAAGTAGACGAGACTACCGCAGTACTTTTCCCCTTAGCCGTAGGAAAGAATCTAAGTTTTCTTTCATTTCAAGTCTTTACGCAAACTGTTTGTGGTCACTGTGGAGTGAAATGTGGAAATACCAGGTTCCTATTTATTTGGTAGGTGTCTAAATGGTTTAACATTGTTACTCCGGTGGCAACAATTGTATAAACCTCTATATCTCTGTTCGTACCAGGTTGAAATCTTTGGGGCAGGTGCTGCTGTTGGAGGTCCACGCCACTGCCGTAATTGGCCGGACTCCCCCACGCTCCATCAAAGACATCTGAGGAAGACGAGAAGAGGCGTCTGGAAGGGAGAACGACCATAGATATGGGTGTGTTTTAATGGTGGATTCCAACATATATAAAATCATGTCAGTCTTCTCATTGCCAGAGGAGGTTTTTATACAAATTACACTACTGTGGTAGCAGATATTCTCATTATCTGTCATTTCTTGTGTGTGTGTGTGTGTAAGAATGTGCTTTCTCTGAGACTTTTTGGCATAGTGAGAACCAACTTGCTGACGAAAAGTGAGGACTCACAAAGGTAAAAAGGCTCCCATTCAGTCTAAGAATTCATGCTATCCCTCGGCTACATTGTCTAGGACAGAAAGATCCTATTCAGTCTAAACAGTCATGTTATCTCTATATGTTCAAGAACAAAAAGTAACTATTCAGTGCAAGAATTCATCCCTAACTCCAGCAGTGAAGCGGCAGTTCCTCCTGGAGAGTTCTGCATTTCCCTTTTTATGAGATGTTTTTACATTTAAAAGTTATTTTGCCAAGCACCCCTATTCTGGTAGAAAGTAGGATTGGTTGATATAGATAAAATCTTGATATGGGAAAATCACTGATGGTAGATAAATGTATAGTGTCTCATGGTATGTATTATAATATTGCGTATCTCTAGTAGAAAACCATCACCACAACAGGGGCCCTGAACCCTTTTTGGTTTGTGATTCCTATAAAAATAAATAGATTTCTACTGGTGACCCCTGTTAAAGGTTTCATGCCGCACATTGAACAGTTTATTCTCTGTTCAAATGTTTGAAATTTGATTATCAAATGCCTTGAGACTGACAACTGTCTTCAGTTTTCAGGAGACAAAGCAGCAGTTAAAACCCAGTTAAAAAAAAGATATGAAGATAAGTATGAAACTAATGTATTAAACCTGTTAAGTGGGAAATGTGAAGTGAGGGTATTTTTGTTAGATTGTTAGATCTTATTTATTTACGTATCTATGCTTACTTACGTAATAGCCTACCTGTTGTTATTGTGTGATCTTTATTTAGGTATCAGGGTGGGAAATCAATACCAGGCAGATGCAGGTAGTTTAAACCGAACCAAACAGTTTAATTGCAACCATCAACATTAGCCTATCCTAAGAAACTCACGTGAGTTGTAATGCAGTTATTCATAAAAAAAAATCCTGAGTAAATCACTAATAGAGACTGGTTTGGAGTCATACAATAGTAGCGAACTTTCCATTGACAAAACTTCGTTGCTTCTTGTTCAAAATTAGCTTATTTCCTTTTGTTTCACGAGTCGAGTAATAAAATCATAGAGATACATACTTACTTTGTCTCTGTGTTCACTTCTGTGTCTTCGAGGTGACACGGTTTGGCAGGCGAATAACTTTTTAGTTAACAGCCGAAATGTCTTGATCTCCCTTGTCAAAGCAGGAAGTACTGAATCCGTTCTGACTCCAACTCCCATCTAGCCACGCGGCAAGACGTCAGAATTAAACGCCAACTCAAGTCTGAACACAAGATGGCGGCATTACAACATTCTGTTGTTGTCCAATTTCACAGCTTCCATTAAAAATGCTTCTTCGTTGCTAACTGTGTACACGGACTGTTATATTTGATAACTTGTTTTTTCCTCTTTGTTTGTGTTGTTAATGTACTCAAATAAAAAAGGATGAAATAAACATTTAGCCTATTTAGCTCGTTCACAAACAGGCCACTGCATTATAGGTGTGGACAGAGGGGTGCTGAGAGAAGGATCGATTCTCATTTACATGACAATGAGGGTGAGCAGGGCAGGCTGAGGTGGAGGAGAGAGTGAGAGGAGGATAATGAAAAAGGGTGACAAGAGGTGGGCAAGATGGGGAGCAAATGGAGAGAACAGGGAATGAGAGATAAAGAAGGGATGAATTGTAGACAGTGGGGTTTTAAAAGGGCAAGGAGAAGATCTGAGGCAAGACTGGCAATGAAAACTATCCACGCACACACTTCTGGTTTAAAGGATAAGGCATATTATATATTTTTTCTTACAAACAATAAATCCCATGAAAAGACCAAAATCAACAATGAATTGATAACAAGTACAGTATTGCATGTGTAGCCAAAGATGTGGGTTATTCCTCTGTGCCATAGTCCTTAGCCAATGTTGTTCAATTAAAAACACATCAGACACAACATTGCACTGGCTGACTTCATTACCTTCATTACCATGAACACGGGTACTGTAGACTATTTTGAATCAATCCCACATACACTGCCCTGCTGCCATAAATACTCACTAAAGCAGATGTGTTGAAAATAGTGGCCAACAAATGCACTATTTACTCCTGACTGAATCATTTTTGCTGTTCTCAGCTGTTTTAGGAAATGACTTAGCTTTTTTAAAGATGTTCATCTTTAGCAGGAACCGATGGGCATGGAGCCATAGAGTGCCACAGAGAGGGAAGGGAAGGCAAAAAGCATTGAGGACTAACACGTTGTTCGTTTTCGTCTTTTCATGGTTGGTTCACAATAAGAAAAATATAGGTCACAAGTGTTATCCTTGAAAGTGCTGTTTTAATGTAAACACTTTGCGAGGCGACACAAAATAATATTCTCAACAGCAGCAGCAGCAAGGGCAAATCCAGAGAGGTTATGTTTAATTCAAGACAGTTTATTGTGGCCTCAGGTCTTCTCACTCTTCCCAGGGAGAATGTTTCTGGGATGTTTGCATCTGTTTTGAATAGTCGCTGAGCAAAAAGACTGTGAATAACCCAGTGAAAAATACCCAGATACCTAGAAAAAGAAGTCACTCTTAACCTTTGTTTATAATTTCCCCATGCAACATGGAGCCAGCTGCATAAACACAGGCTAGCTCCATATAAAGACTTCAGTTCAATATGTCATTAGGAATAAGGCCCTTATAGCTACAGACAACACACACTCATAACAAACACTCCTCTTAATCAACTTTAATGTTGTCTGTACATGTGTGAAATTGAGAAAAAGACACTTGATTGGAGCATCCAGGGGTGCTCAGGTCCCCGTTGGCATGGCAACATGCAGAGCAGACCACCACAGGGGGTGGTTGTAGGGGAGGGGGGCTGGAGTGGGTGGACTGTTCCATCTTGGTGAAAATGGAAATCAGTGTTTATTCCGAGCATTTAGCTTTATTGACTGATTGGCCAATTAATGAGAATGAGCCAGCTGTAATCTGCTGAGACTAAAACAAAAGGGAGAGGAGGCAAATTGCCAGTGAGAGCTTCTCTGTGTGTCTGGATGCCTGCACATCTGCGTGTCTGCTTGTTGGGGGAACATGCAGCTGCCTGTGTGTGAGTGGTAGTAAATATGAGACTGATAGAGTGAGTGAGAGAGCAGGTTCAAATGCTCTGGTGCTTCCTACTATGCTGTGGGAATTCATTCATCTTTTCCAAGTCAGCCTGTCTAGAGTGACAGCAGTAGACACACATGCGTTAAGCACATGTACACACAAACACACACTTCTCAAAAGCATGAAGTCTCAATCGCACCGGATGTGTGTGAGGGCTTCCCCACGACTTGTAGATATGTGTTCTGAGGTAGATGAGATGGAGAGATGGAGGCAGTAAGTGTAGGCCTATGAGAGTCCCAGTCATCCTGAAAGGATGAGGGCAAGCCAATGTTTCCAACTAATGAAATTAACACATTTAAATAAAATTTATTTGAAAGAAATATTGCAGAATTAGCTAGTTAGGAGATGAAAATGGACAGCGAAAATGTAAAGCTCCAACACAATAATTTGGTGTTAAATATGTTACGATCGTACCAGCATTATCATCAGAAACCACCCCACACAAGCCACAAACAAAGGAATCATAGTGATGAAATGACTTGACATTATAGCAGCCACCCAATATAGTTATAGCCTAATAAGCCTAACTAGCATTAAAAGAAAATCCAGTTTGTATGATGACATGGTGAGTGGCTTAATGCAGATAAAACTGAACTGGATGAAACGTAACGTCCTGTAGAAATATAAATTAATTATAGACAATACTATATAGTCCGATGAGGTCACCATAAACTCAAAGGATGCATCAGAGATGCAGTCTCTGTAGGAACAGGGTACCTTCAGGTAGCCTGTTCTAGGACGTCCTGACACACACACATAATTAGTATTAGTGTTGGTAGCATCATCATCATCATCAACAACATTGTGTCCATGGTGAAATTTCAAATCAAACTGCAGCATTTCCCGGAGCCCGCCGACATACTGATGGAGAGCTGCGCCAAAGCAGCCAGAAAAACCCAGAACAAGACCGGAATTTAATCATGGTTGATTTCAAAATAAAAGCACTAAAACTCTTAAATCTTGCTCTATAGCCACTCTGGACTGTTTCATGTCTGTGTGGGTTAATTGTTAATGCATGTAGAAAACATCCTTCTAAATAATATTTCATAGGTTTGATTTTTATGAATGTTCTGCAGCTCTTTGTATTTCAGTGGCCATATTATTCTGTGTGGCTTGGCACTGGGTGTTAAAATCATTTTGCTGTTCATCCCCAGGACAAGTCTGTGGAGCACTCCACACACCGCCTGTCCTCTAGGATCTGCTCTATCAGACACACGTAACATTAATGTGTTTTTATAACGTAACATTTTCACAATAAAGATGAGAACTAAGGCTAGTGAATTTGTGGAAATATGCAATAGAATGTTCAGGCAGCCCTGTAACACATTGGCCATGGGTGTCTCTCCAGGGTGTACCTGTCGCTTGTCCAGTGTGTGCTGGGATACCCACAGTGGGCCACCCTGCACAAGATAAGCAGTTTAAATGGACCTATTAATGATGTTAATGTGAGTCTGCCATTGTCAGGTGCTGACAAGTAGGAAAAAGAGCGCCTTCAGAAGGACAAACTGTGTTAAAGAACCATAAAAATACACCACCAAATGTTATATCTGTCTTCAAAATATGTTCCAAAACACGGTGTGAGTACGACCATTAGTTGTACTGCTTGGACCATTTGTGTGTTTTGGCATTTTACATTGACGTAGGCCTTATATAAAACGAATATAAAATATAAAACGCGGCTTGTCCACTGATTTAGGTCAAGTCATCATTAAACATACGCATTTTTGTTAAGTTGTATGTATTATTTGGAAATGTTTGAGCGGAAGTTGCCTTTTCTCATCCTGTGTAACTTGACAGTGGGCGGCATTGCTTCGTGGTGTTTTTCTGGGAGGAGTGTGGCAGGGAAAGAAAACAGCAATAACTAATGGTACAAACCTGGCAGTGTGAGACGTGGACGGAACCAGACAGATGAAGTTCCTCAGGAATACCTTTCCTAGACCGTGTTTTAGATTACCCTGTCGGTTCACACTTTCAATGGCCGAGCAGGTATACGGGACTCGTGAATAAAAAGAGAGCAGGCGGAGACGGAGACATCAAAGGGACTAGATATAGCACCGTTCAGACCATTATTTAACACACGAGTCGAACAGCCTCTCAAAGCAGGAGCGAGTTAGCTTTGTGACAAGCCAGCTCTGGTAATAGTCGGCGTTTTGTTGCTCATATTAAGCCCACCCTCCGTAACTGCTGTGTGCATGTATGACCGCTCAGATAGGCTACGCTTCATTTTCTTTTGAAGCTTTTCTCCCCTTCGGAGCCTCCTGGTTTTGCATTTTCAGGGGAAAAAAAGACGTGCGCAGGCGCGTCGCGTACCGCTACTCATAAAAACAACAGTATCTTACCATAGGCTAATATTTTGTGAACCGTGCCCTCCCACGCCAAAGAAGAACCACAGTTTGTAGAGTCCTAGTTGAGTAGCGTTTTCTCGTTTTCTTCAGATAAGTAAACAGTAAGGCTGCTGCACTTCATTTTTTTTTCCTTTGTTGTTCAGGCTGAGACAACCAGATAGCCCCAGCTGAGGCAACACGGCTCTCAGTTTTCAGACCTGTATGTTTTTGTGGAAAACTTTTCAACCTCTCGGTATTCTCAGAGCTGAAAGTTGGAGAAGGAGCCCCCTTTTGTAGTCATCCTCCTCCCATCTCTCCCTCCACAATAAGTGGCAGATTGGGGGTATGGAGGACCAGGCCCGCATGATGTTGGGTCATATTGGACTAAATGGACTGTCTCATGAGGATGTGGGTGATCCTGACAACATAAGGAAACATCACAACCTCGGTCAGCCGCAGCAGGACATTGGTGACATCCTCCAGCAGATCATGGCCATCACAGATGAGAGTCTGGATGAGGCCCAGGCCAGGTAATAACACAGGACCAATGATGGCCTGATATAGAAGAGAGAACATGTTTAAGAGTTGGATTTGGGTCTGCACAGGGGGATATCATCATCACAGCATCCCCTCAAGGTTGCATTGTCTTACGCGCACATCACATACTGTAATACACTGTAATAACAACCCCTTAAAACCCAATACTGTTGGGATTTTTGTGCCCCTTTTTTGTGACGGCCTAGGTGTATCCTCCATTACATCCCTGTCCCACTCACAAACGCACATACATTATCCTGCTGTCCTGTGTATAGGCCTACTTTTAATTTTCATGACTACCAGAGATGGGAAGGAAGTGGGCTTTCCTCTTCTGGCCACATTTAAAATTAAGCTAGCCATTTGGGGGATTGACTGAGGGGAGGGGGCTGAATGAGGTGTTAGGAGTTGGTGTGAAGCTGTTTATCAGTTACATGATGAGAGGGTGATTAACGCTCCATTTGAGCCTGTATTTACTGTAAATAGCCCCTGTGAGCTATTCGTTATTAACATTGTGATAGTACAGTACAAAACTATAACAATAGTTTGCTCAAAATAGTATCTCGACACAGGCAATACTGCGATACACCATTTATAAAACCAATTAATCTACTGTATGATACATCACAGTATCTGTGTAACTAAAAATGAAAGTATAGCCCTTTATAGGAAAAAGCACAGACAGTCATTCATCTAATATTCCTTACTATCACTGTAATCCGTTGAATGTCTTTGTCCCCCTGCTGGTCTTGGGCTCAGTGTTTCACACTCTTTTTTTCTCCTTCACTTTGTGATGTAACTTTTCTAAAACAAATTCTCTCGCCTGCCTCTGTGATTTCAGTCAGTCTTTTTTTTACAAAGCAGGAATCAAACCTGTTACGTATTCATCCACGGCCTTAAGAATCTTCGCCTTTAGTTTTCCAGAGTCCAGTAGCAAGTTGAGATAAAACATCATACACCAGAGTGTCACAGAGTGTGAGCATTTGTAAAAGCAACATGAACGTGTGACAGTATCTGCAAATTCAAATAGCCATAAACTGGCAAAAGGTTGAACTGCCAGAAAACAGCAAATTTCGTCTGCAGGAACAGAATGAAACATCTGTGCTTCAGTAATGTAACAGAAGGTGTCACAATACTGGTGTCAGAGTATCAGTATTTTATCGTTGAAAACAGTATGACATTATATTGCAATATTGATTATTTGGTCCCATACATATGGACACAGACTGCCTCTTCCCTCTTAAGTTTTCAAAGTGTTTCTGCATGATTGTGCTTTCAGTCTCTCCCCTTCTCTTTCTTCACTAAGGTGTGCAAGTCCAGGTGAATTAGGCAGCTATGTGCTCAGGCCTGTTTTCAGTCAGTCAGAGGCTTTAACACGTTGCACACTCATCTTTACCCATTCTGTTCAGCACTGACTCGCTATGTGTCTGTCTACATGATCTATTGTTGATGGATGTCAGGTCCTGTAACCAGTAGAATATAAAGTCTACCAAAGAATGGTTTGTAATTCACAATCTCTGTCTCTCTGTCTTTCACTTTCCATAAAAGGAAACATGCTTTAAACTGCCACAGAATGAAGCCCGCCCTCTTCAGTGTCCTGTGCGACATCAAAGAAAGGACAGGTAAGTTGACCATTTGCATCCTGCTGACGTCAGCCAATGAAGAAAAAGGTTACATGCTGATAAGGATAAGCATTTTTACTCCTTCAGTGCATCCATGATTGTTATTTAAGTCAACCCCACAGTTTACATACATTATTTTGAACTCACCGTTTCAGGCTCATAGCAGTTTTATCATTTTAGGTTGAATTGAGGATATAAGGATAAGGGCTTTTAAGGTGAAAAAGATATGTATTTATCTTTGATGATGTAATGTTGAAATAGCTCTAACTGCTTGTGAATTGCATGAATAATCTGAACAGTAGCAGGATGGTTGTTACAGCGATTTCATACCTAAATATTAGACTTAGTTGTCCTCATTCAATCCCATCCCAGTGATTTTGAATTTACAGTAAAGGGCCAAAATGTGTGTTTTACCTGGAAGGAAATCATCTTTACTTCGCTTTTGAGCGGACAACTCCTTCCACTAAATGCACAGAGACGTGTGAGCTACATAGCAGCCCCTGTTTTTACCTCATTTCATTCATTTAACTTGGAAATGGGAAGCGTGAGGTCGGCCGCAGGATGGATACAGAGTTTCCAAGGCAACTAGTTGTCTCACCTACTCACTGTCATTCGGTTTTTCCACACTCTGACAGCCTGAATTTACAGAATCGGTCACAAGGTAAAAGGAAAAAGGTGGCAAAGAGGGAAGATGTAATAGTTTGGAGGAATGGGAGTCAGAAAAGGGAACATTTGTAAAGATGGAAGAGATGTTTCTTTCACCTTTCTCTAAAAATGGGAGGAACAAAGTCGCATTTTCCTGCCTATTCAGCTCAGTTGTATGTTTCTCAGACCACAGCATTGATTCAGAAAGATCCAATCTTTGCCTTTGGTGTGAATGGGTCAACATGGGTTGTCTGCTCTGATCTGGGTTTTATGCATTTCAGTCAGTGCTGAGCATTGGTATGAAAGTGGGAACACTGACTGCTACCCCTCTCAGCCATAAATTCCCCTCTCTGTAATTGTGAAGATGATCAAAAGGATAAGGCTGCAGGTGTTATTCTACATCTTTTTATTGTCGACAAATCCCATGAAAACTTCAAAACCAGAAATGTGTTAGTCCATCTCTTCGTACTTTCTGATTTTCCTGCCCTATCTGTGGCACTCAAACCCAAGCCCATTTGTTCCTACTGAAGATGTAAATCTTTTAAAGCAGTTGGGCACTGTAGGCTTTGCCAAAAGTTACTCAGACAGAAGTAAAAACATTTCAGCTTCAGTTTCATTAATAAACATTTGGTGCTCTAGTGAGTTTTTACAGCAGCATGTAGCACTGACTCAAAATGAACTCATAGTAAATAAATGAATGGTAATTAATGAACATGTCAGCCAGTGCAACAGTGTGGCTCACTGATGTGTTTTGGATAACAATGGAGCTCTATGGCACAGAAGAATAAGATATATCAGGCTTTGGCGTCACAGACAATACATGTTAAGCTGTGTTCAGACCAAACACAAAGTGAATTTTCGCCTCGTGTCACTCGCACAAATACGGCCGCTGGAGTGTTTTTTGGAGTATTTCGCAACCCGCGAATATTCACCCTCAACAGCCAATGGAAGTACTCCTTTCGGAAAGTGCTAACGCTAGTGCTAACTACTAGTTCGTATTAAAGTACAACTGATAGCTGGAATAAAGTAACAGATACATATTTTCAGAACTTACCATTATGGGTTGTCTTCTCCAAGCCCTCTTTTGTTCTGTCTCTCCGCAGTAAAGATGTTCAGTCGTAGAGCTCTGGGTGCCCACAGATGGCGACAATAAGTTTGTCCTCCATTTTTGATTCTCTGTGACGTCAGGAAAATCTCAACGCTGATAGGATTTTGCGACACGGCGTCTTGCGGATTTTTCCGCTGAAGTTGAAACATTTAAACTCACCTGGATGCAAATTCGTGTTCACGTCTTTACATTGACTTTGTATGTAATCGCACCACATGACAAAAATCACTTTGCATTTGGTTTGAACACACCTTTAGTCGAATCAATTAATTGTTGGATTTGGTCTTGGTTGACAAAAACAAACAAATAAACAAACAAAAAAAACAATATCTTGAACCATATCCTTTCAACATAATTCAGTGTTAAGTTATTGCATTCATTTCTAATAAGGTGAACAAGTTATTAAAGAAATCCTGTGAAGTCAAGGATTACCTGGCCACATCATCATCTCTCATACTAAACCTGCAGGGTGAAACTCAACATCTAGGGACCACTTTTAATTAACGATATATCAAGACAAAGTTTTCCATTGACACATACAGTTACATATAACTATATGTAACTATTATAAATATAGTTAGGAACCCAGGATTGTGTGAATGGTGATGACCTATTACCTTTCAGCACTATTCTGGTATGAATGAAACCGTCGTCAGTATCTTGATTTACACACAGCATTTGTATGTGAAAAAGGTGCACGGACAGTTGTTGTTTCACTCTACTTTCCACTGGTGTGTTGTTGTTCCTTCATACTCATTTGACCAATTCCATAATGCTCAATAACTCGTGACAATTCTTAGAGAAACACATTGAAACACGTTTTATCTCTGTGGTTTTCTGGGCTTTCAGGCATCTAGATTATTGTGGAAGTTTAGAACATATATTACTCCTTTCTCCCTTTGTCTCGACCGAGCTTGTGCTGCCTCCCTCTCTCTACTGTCATTGTCTCGTTCTCTTCCTCTCTGTCCCAAGTTGGAACCATTAAAAATAACTCCTCACATGACAGCGACAGTCCAAAAACACTGCTGGATATACAGTATCTGCCCACTTCCCTGTCATCCTAGATCTGCCTTTCTTTTCCCTCCTTCCTGACTCCTTCGTCATGCTATTACCGATACACCTCTCTATTTTGATCATCCATACTTTCTGGGAGTTTTTGGGAGTATTACAGCGCACAAAATATGACGGTGGCAAAGTAAGAAGTAAGAAAACAGAACAAATGATGAGAGAGCCAAAGGGACACATAGCTACAAACATGGAAGATGCAGAAAAAAGAAAAGCGAGATACGGGGAGGGAGAAAAAGATAGCGAGGGAGGGACAGATTGATGGATGAGTTGGAGGGAGAGGCAGTAATGGTTGTGCTTCATGGATTGGCAGACTGTTGATAATCTCCAGACCCGGGCGTCCTGTCAGCCTTCACTACAAACAGATTCTCAGTGGGGGACAGTTTGCCACCCACGGCCCCAACTGGGCTCACAAAACTGGATTTACTCTGTCAGAGTGCTCTGTTCCACGAAGGCGTCATGGACTGCAGCTCATCTCTTTATCTTGTGCATGGTGTGTGAGTGTGTGTGTTAGTGTTTGCACACTCATCAGAGTCAGTGGGCAATCTGGAAGGCTGGCCCAAACTCTGGACTAATTATGAATTAATTAACAGTAATGGGACCTGGCTCCCTTCGAATATAGTTTGTTTTTTCTCTCATCCACTCACACACTGTTCTCTCTTTCTCGCTTTTTCTTTTTTCTTATGCACTCAGTTGCCAGTTTATTACGCTTGTCTAATACAACAGCCGTGCAATAAATCCTGCCTTCATGAAGGTTATAATGTTCAGTTTTTGTTGAAACTATTTTAGAGAAGTGTTGATTCAACGGCCATTTTATAGGCTGTAGTTTGGTGCTGTTGGATTTTATTGCATTGTACTAAGGGATGTTTCCAATATGTAGTCTGCCCTCTAACTAATGATATAAGTGGGGAAGACAAAAGAAACACCTCTATTAGAAACACCTCTCAGTATAACACAATATGAATGCAAGTATATGTAACAACCTGAATATGTATTTTACTGTTACAGTAAATGAAATTCCCCTTTTGGACCTTGTTGTTTCTCACATGTATCAAGATGTTTCTTTCAACCCCTTTTTTTCCAACTTTAATTTTCCTTAGATTTTCTCTCTGATTTTCCACTTTACACAAATTGTTTAATTCGGGAGATGTTGAGATGAAACAAGATGACTTATCAGAGAAGTGATGGGAAAGAGAGAAACTTAAATGAGGGAATGATGAGACAGGGAAAGAGAGGGGTTGGGATGTTGGGAAGTACGGACGTATAAATGAAGAAAGAAAACTGGTAATTACCCCTCTTACTTTTGAGAAACAGGTGGATTTGTCTTTACAGTCTGATCTGTAGCCATGGGAACCACAAATTTGGTTTGAGTGTGTGTGTGAGTCAGGCTACACAAGCATGTATGACTTTGTGAGTTGTTGGATTATATTGTAGTCGGGTTAATCTGGCACATCAGTGTGTTAGGTGCAGTACTCATATTCTGATCCATATTAAGCATATCACAGTACAGCAAGTGCACTGACTGTACTGTGATATGTTTTGGGAAATCGCAAGTGTGTGTGATAGACTGCCAAAATTAGAGGCGATCTCCGAGTGTTAGTGTTTATAGGTGTGTGTGTGTTTGTGTGTCAGTTTTGATGCTGCTAGCCAGATGCGGAGGCTGTCATTGGCCTCGTTGCGGGATTATGAATGTGAGACGATCTCTGGAACTACCTTGTAATTGCCACCTAATTTGCATAACTGTGCAAATTAACGACCTCTCAAATGAGCTCTCATTTTTCACTGGGTCTTTAGTCGCTCCTTAAGAGCTGCCGTTAATTAACAGCTGTGTGTGTGTGTGCAGGGATGCTTGTGTATGTGTGTCTGTTTATCTTTGGGCTTGGGGATGCCAAAAGAAAGCTGGCATCACCACCATAGCAACAGCCACCGTTATTCTCAATGTAAACCCCCCTCCTGTCAGTGTTTTCTATCATCTCTGGGTCTCTCTCTGCCCCTGACTCTTCTTTTTCTCTCCCCTTACTGCCTCAAACGAACAGAGCTATAACTGAGGTTTCTTATGTCATACACTATTTATAGTCTCTGAAGTTTTCTGAAGTTCAGCTGTGCTGTCTGTAGAGACTGTATATTTGATTTAGAGTTGTTCTAATAGTATTGCTTGGGTGTGTGGGGAAAAAACTTAAAGGTAAACTCTGGGATTTTTTTATAACCTGGGCCCTATTTTTTATTTATTTATTTATTTATTTTTTACAAATTTTGAGGTCGAAATGACTAATACTTACCAAACGTTTTGGAAATGGTCCAGTAGATCGCCTCCGCCGGCATTCGCAAATGGGCTGTAATGGTTGCAACGTATCCTTGCAGCCAATTGCGTCTGTGAAAAGTGCGTCCACTAAAAGTGCTTGTTTTTGCTCAGACTGTTTCGAAGTGTCTGACAACATTATGGAAAGGATCCTTACAAAGACAGACTTGTAAAAAGTGTAAAATCCTTTATGTTTAACCAGAAACAGAAGTCTCGTTCAAGGAAAATTCTCGCTCTGAAATCTCGCAAGAGGTTGAGTTGTTGCAGGAAGATGAAAGGATGTAGGTTCTTGTAATGTTTTCACTGTCATTACCACCTTGTCATGTTGTTACATGTTGTCTAGGAAGAGACTGGGCCAAGCCAAGTGTCTAGGACATATGAGAGTAAAAACTAGCTAATTTATTATATTGTATGGAAATTGAGTTTTCTACCTTGTGTTTGAGGACATTCTCTTGAGGGGTATTTAGAAAAAAAGGGGAGGAAGGAACAAAATGAAAGAATCTGAATATAGTGTGGAAATAATGTGTGTGTTTTGTGGGTCTTGCATTTTGAGACAGTGCTCTCTGCTGGCTGTTAAGGGAACCCTAGTTGTACTGTAAAACACACACACTCCATCGAGTCCCCCATTTTGTACACAGTTTGGTGTTGCACAAAAAGTACATTTGTTACTAATTGTGCTGTGTACTGTGAGAAAAATGCAAACGTTTTACATAAAAGAAAAGAGAAAATACTTAATGAACACCAAACTTGTTTTTTGTGATTCTTTCATTTCTTTATCACAGATTAGGTTGCAGCATTACAATAAGATAAAAACTGCAAAGAAGCTGCTAATTACGTAAAATATCTATGAATAAATTTAAGTTTGACATGTTGAAACAGGCTACTGATCAGCAGGAATTACAATGTTTGGAAGCAGCTTAAAAGTTTGACTGAATGCCAGCAGGTTGTGTGCATAACATCTACTGGTGTAACTTACGAGCGTGCAGTTTGTTTCCTGTTTTTCTACGTAGTTCGGCTGAAATTCTGAATGAACATTACAGTGTTACATAAGCAGGATACACCAAGTTATTATTCTGCTTTCTTCAGCTCTTTTCACCCTTTAATGTCTGTGTTATTGAGTTCATTCTATTCCCTTTACCACAGATTAAAAAATGCTCCACATTTTGAACATATAAACTTTGAACTCTGAATGGCCTAAGTAGTTTTCAGTACCTCCTAGCAGTATATCCAAAACTAGCAGTAGGTGAGAAAGTCAGCAGGGTGTTATGGTAAATAAAAATTTATTTTAACAGGAAGATCTGGCTTTAAACATCTGCCCTGCTACGTCCTTAACTTTACTTGTTTACATAACATCCGATGTGGCTGTGACAGTTTCTATCCATCTCCACAGCCCTGGGTATCCGAGGCGTCCAAGAAGAGGACAGTCCAGATCCTCAGATCATGCGACTGGACAACATGCTGTTAGCAGAGGGGGTTACGGGCCCGGAGAGGGGTGGGGCCTCTGCAGCGGCGGCAGCGGCGGCCGTGGCAGCCGGAGGCTCACCTAATGATGGGGGCTTACAACACTCTGAGTACAGAGAGAAGCTCGCTCAGATACGAAAGATGTACCACGCTGAGCTGGAGAAATATGAACAGGTGTGAAAAGAGCTGCAGTACAATTTTGATCATGATAATAAAAAATACACAGTTGTTTATTGTAGTAATTACAGAAGTTTTACTCTGTCACAAAATGATACTTGATACTTCACTCATACTTCACTCATCATGTCACAGATTCGTTATTTTACTACAGCTCACCTTACAGTGTGACTGAGCCACTCAGAACTTTTTCTGAATGTAGTATTTTGGATTTGCCGGAGAAGCGAAATTGTGGATCCCACCAGCGTTTTGGGCAGAAGTGCAGTGAGTGGCTTGGGTTTAGGCTTAAGTGGATTTGAAAACTACTGAAAACTACATCATGTTTGAGTTTGTTTGAATTCTTTCTCTGACCTACTCATCCCTCCTCCCATATAGGCATGCAATGAATTCACCGACCATGTGATGAACCTGCTGAGGGAACAGTCCCGTACGCGGCCCGTCTCACCCAAAGAGATAGAGCGAATGGTCGGAATCATCCACCGCAAGTTCAGCACTATCCAGATGCAGTTAAAGCAGAGCACGTGTGAAGCTGTCATGATCCTACGCTCCAGGTTCCTGGATGCCAGGTTGGTTTATTTTCCTGACTCCTCTTAACTTTAGTCTTGCAGTGCGTGACAGTGTACTTGCAACATTGCAAAGAAGAGTATTTGCTGGTTTTCTGATGGTTCATTTTTGCAATCTTCCTTTTCTGTAGGCGGAAACGAAGAAACTTCAGCAAGCAGGCGGCAGAGGTTTTGAATGAATATTTTTACTCCCATCTGGCAAACCCCTACCCCAGTGAGGAGGCCAAGGAGGACCTTGCCAGGAAGTGTTCCATCACTGTTTCTCAGGTCAGGACGTCAGTGGCACACTGGGAAAAAGGGGGATTTTAAATTGATTAAGCACACATATAGTACTTGGACATGTTTAGTGTAATGAAGCCAGCTGAATTTTCCTGGCTTGCTTTTGACTTTCTTTTTACCTCTCTAACTATCTCAGGTGGCCAACTGGTTTGGAAACAAGAGGATTCGGTATAAGAAGAACGTGGCAAAGCTCCAGGACGAAGCTAACCTGTACACTAGGAAGTCAGCTGCCAGTGTATCTTCACAGGCGAGCCAAGCCAACTCCCCAGCCACACCAAACTCAGGTACACACATACACATGTATGAAATCTAAGGTATAATCATCTCCTCTGTCAATATATAAACCCAAATCAAAGGGCTTTTCTCTTAAAAAGAGCCCATAAATCACCTGCTCCTCACTTCAGCAGTCTTTCTCCTGATTGGCTGAATATCACATGCAGGCTCATCAGATTCCTGCTGTCTGCCCAGAACAAGGCATGTCAGCCTGTAATGTCAACGCGTCATTTTCTGTTGTGATAACCCGTAAAAATATAAATATAAAACTCTATGTGTTAACGCGTAAAAGTATTGCGTGTCATTAGCTGTTAGCTAACATTAGCAAACTTTGGACAGATATTGCTGTGTACACTTACACATTAGTTTGTGAAACTCACACTGGCTACAGCTTCTGTATTTTGTGGCTCGGCGGCTGAGTCACTTTCAACGACGCATTCACTGTTTTAATTGCTGTTTTTGACAGCTGTCATTCCAGAAACAAACATCTGGATTTATAGCTGATACCAAGACTGTATTAATCAAAAACACCTGTTGCGCTCTGTGCATGTGTGTGCACCTGCGCACACATCGCCTAGCTCGCCTATGCCTAAAAACAGCCCTGTCTGGAAGGGCAGTATGTTGGTTAAAGTTAGAGTTAGGGTATTAAAGTGCGTCTTTGATGTGTTCCCTGCATGCCAACAGGAGGATACCCAGCCCCGTGTTACACTCCTGATGGGAGGTAATGAGGACCTGCCTGGAGGAACTCTCTTCCCTCCTCACGGTCTCCATGTGAGTAGCTATGGTTACACACTGTTGCTATAGTTACACACTCTCCAACTGAGTAGTCATGGTAACCTCCTTTCCCTGTGTTAGCATGTGATGTGGTGTGACACGTTTTGTGGACCCTGTTGATGTAGCTCCTTTTACACACTGTATACTGCACTACATCAACAACTGAACCTGAAAACTAGATTAAAGGAAACACTCACACTGAAATTGAATTGTGCTAAAAGGGAACACGGTATTGACTGTGCACCTTCCTTTTTAGTTGTAGGTTGGTGTGTTTTTAATTATTGTTGAGGAGAAGTGGCCAAAAGTAGAAAATCATCGCAATGCTTGTTTAACATATTTCAAGGGCAGCTAGTTAGAAATTTAATAAAAATAATGTGTCAACTATCTAAATACAGGGAGAAATTCAGACCAAACCACAGATACAAAAAGAGTAAATAGTGGACTTTTGTGACTTCTGTTTTTAGTGAATGCGTTAGTAGTTAATAGCTTGCTAATATGCTAGCCATAAAAACTCATAAATTGCTGAAACATGTTTTGTTTTTTTAAGTTTTATATATGAAGGATTTTTCTCATTTACATAACAATTCAGAAATCAGGTTACTGTGGAATTCTTGGACTAATCAGATTATTTAACCAAACATGAATGCAGTCAGTAACAAAATAACATCTATAAATTATGCATTGAACTTCACAATATGATAAACTAACACAGTCAGTGAATCTGAGGGTATATGTTTTCCTGTCCTGCTCTGACTGTCTGTTTGTGTAGGTTGATGGTGGCTGGCAGGACAGTGGTGATCCCTCCTCCCGTCTCCTCCAACCCAGAGCACCAGGCAGCAAGCACTACATCACCTCCAGCTGATGCTCCACCTTCCCTCCCCACTCCCCATCCTGCTCCTCAGACTAATACAACCCAGACTGTAGGCTGACCTCCAGCCAAGCCACTAACAGACTCTTCAGCATTTCCAAAACTCAACTGCAACTTTTTTTCTTTTGTTTTGCTTTGTGATGCTGATCCTTTCCCCCCATCTCTCCCACGAGTTTCCTTTAAACCCCTCCACTTTATGAATGTGTTGACACCTCTATTTGTTTGTTTCTTTTTACAATTACTCACCACATTTTCCTTTTATTTAAAAAAAAAAAAAAGATAAATAAATGATGAAAATAACTTTTTTTTAGTGTACTGCTTCACCTGTGAAGGTTTAGGGCCTGGATGTGGCCTTGAACCAGATGTGGATTCATCATTTTATTTAAGAATAAAATAATTATAATTAGTCTTAATTATAAGAATTAAAATAAGAAAAAAATAGATTAGGAAAAAAAAGAAAAAAAGGACAAAAAGAAAGCATGTAGTTATTTTTAGATGTTAAACTACAATTGTATTATTTCTTTTAGGTTTTTTAAGAAAAAGGTTGTCACTGAGAAAATGCATTGAACAAGTACAACAAAAACATCTAAATGGCAGAAATGACCAAAAATGAATAAACACATTGTCACTTAGTACATTTTTGTATCCTGTGGTGTTGCTTCGGACAAGAACTGGGTTTAAGTTTGTTTGTATTTCTATGATTGTAAATACAATATTGCTTTAACAGTAACCAAACCAAAGAGGCTTTAACCCAGGAGATCAGGTTCAGTGTGTTGTGCCCACGTGCACACTTGAGCTGTTTAATCAGTTCTAACAGTTATGTTCAGTTTCAGATCTTACAGTACAGATGGGACTATGTGTGTTTTTAGTCATCTGTGCCCTCTAGTGTTGAGCAATGCCACTGCATCTTATTGGCTTCTGGATATTTTGAAACAGCTTTGTTTTTCCTGCCGAGCGAAGTTTACCGAGGAATGTTTCCTCCACAAACTCTCGTGTGTTTTTTTTTCGCTGCCTGTCTTTTATTTCACTCCTTTCTTTTTCTAGTTGATCTTAAATAGCGAATGTCAACAAATCCTGAGACCTGATAAACAGAGAACAGGGCTTTTATATCTAACTCTTATTAGTCATTTATCTGCAGGAGGAGCTGCTGAGGTGGACAGTTGTCCAGGAGTATTTGATAATGTAGTGAATGCCACACAATGTAATAGCTTGTTAGTATGATAAAATGATAAAATGCCCCTCAATTGGTCAAAAATGTGAAAAAAAACATTACTGCAAATGTAACTATTGCAATAAATTGTGATTATGACTTGACAGGATGCAATGTACCTATAGGATGATGGTGTAATAATAATTACATAATATCCTGAGTCTTAGAAGGCTATTATTTAATTAGTTAAAACTACACTCCTTAAAAAGTCATAATAACTGCTCTATGTAAACCTGTAATGTTACATTATCCAGACATGTGTTGTATTAACAGATTTCATTACTCGTGCAACCCGTTAAGATGGACTTTTTATTGCATTTTGTTATTCTGCAAACATTAAAGTCAACTACATATCCTTTTAAATGTCCTTGTCCTTCCCTGCAATGAAAATAATTATAACTGTGTGAGGACTGAGGACTATTTCATAGTTCATACAGAAGGTCTAATAGCCAGTGTTTTGTATGAGAGTATTGATCCAAACTAACCTTAAGATAAGACATTATAGTGATCATGCTCTCGTCAGTGATTTCTGATGGTTCTTTGGTGTTTTTAAGCTAGTTCTCTACGTATTTATTTGATGTTTTAAAGCATTATTTCTGAACGTTCTGCAGCTTTACTTCAGGTGACAAAAAAACAGGACAAAAAACAAGGACAATTGTACTTTGAGATTCCTTTGAATTGTTTCATCAGCCACTTATCACTGTCGGCTCACTGGTCAATACAATACAGAGACACATAGAGCGTCTGACAGGAGTGAGATCATGTTCTTAGAAAGCAGAATAATTCTCTGAAGACTAGAGTGATGAAATCAGTGTCCTCATGTACTATAGTTTTCCACACTTAAAAAAATATTCCCAGCTTTTGTCCTTTTCACCAGTACATGTCCCACAACTTCTGTCCATGTAATATCAGGGACATGAGTTATTTGTTAGCATTTACTCAGTTAACAGCATGTCTGTTTAAATGTCACCGGACATCATTCAGGCACACCAGACTGTTTTGGATTTTTGGATTTTGGAATCAATTATTAGCTCAAAAAAGAAAAAAAGTAGCAAAATAACAATATGGCAGTGAAGCGCTTCATACGTGACTAGCACTTGTGGGCAATGTTTGAATAGGGGAAGGGGTTAATGGTAAGTTAGGGGTTAAAGGTCGAAAGTGATTGTATGAGAGAGAGACAGACCGTGAAAGACAGATTGTACACAGAGGAGAAAGTGGGACTGTTCTCTGTTCATCATGGATTTCTCACCTGGGGTTCTGATCCTGTGCTCTCTGTTATGTTCAGGTAACGAATCCGATTTACTTTGAACGGAGTAGCATCTGATTTAACAGGCAACTTTTCTGTTAACTAGCTTGACGTGTGTAGAGATGTATATTATTTTTGTACTTTGAAGGGTGACACAAACTGGTTCTCACACAGCAATAAAAAAATACGTGTAAAAGCTTCAACAGCAGTTGCTCACTGTCAACCGTTTTCATTGGAACTACTTTTTACTTAAGAAATAGTCCCTATGAAAGCTGTTGAAAGTGTGTTCTGAGGATTATCCAGCGTAATGGGGACATTTCTGGAAAGACACATTGCTCTTCATGTATTTTTCAATGTAATTTTTCAATGCTGTGAGCACCACAAACAAGGTAGAGATTTCAAAATCTGGGCAAATCAAACCAAAACTGTCTGCATGGCTATGATTTTTTATTTATTTTTTGGTAATTTCTGTAAAGGAACCCTTTAATATAGTAATATAAAAGTTTTTAGTAAAGTGAAAATATTTGAATATTCCTCTCCGACACAATGTCTTTGAGAGCATTTAATTTAATTTATGTGCTTTTTTTGCTTTGTCATCAAAAGCACTTCTGTCCAATCTGTGTATTTGCTCAGGTTGTTTGCTTTGGGGTTGGTGTTCATTTACACAAAGGTTCACAGAGTTGCATTGTACGTGTGTGTCTTCTTGCATGTGTGTGGTGTTACCAGTTCTCTCATTCTGTGCAGTGGCTGGTCAGGCTCCGGTCGTCTCAGTGGAGCCCCGGGCTGCTACTGTGCGCCAAGGGGAGTCTGTCAGCTTTAGGTGCCAAGTGGGGAGCGGGGCACAGCCAATCCAACTGGAGTGGAAGAGAGCCAATAACCAAGCATTACCAGGTCAGGAGCACATGTAAGCATAAGCACTGTTCATACAATATCACCATCTGTGAAGCTTCGCTGAATTCTACTTTTCCTTCTAGACAATGTTAAGATTGGTCCTGATGGCTCTGTGCTGACGGTTGCTAACGCCCGACCTGGAAACCAGGGCCAGTACCGCTGCGTGGCAGCCAACTCTGCAGGCCGCAGCACTGCCACGGCTGTGCTGAACGTCAAATGTGAGCTTGTCTTCCTGGTTCAATTAGAAAGTGTGGGCCTCCTGAGAGAATATTTTATCTGGGCTCCCTTTTATCAGCAATAAAATTATTGTACCAGAATCTTTTTGTGTTGCCCCCTACACCACCAGCCCCACCACCAGCTGTTGACCCCTGAGGTTTTTACCACATTTTACCCACTAGCGATTGCACTGTGTGTGTGTATGTGTGTATGTGTGTGTTTAAGCGCATCAGCTGTTATTTTAGAGCAGTTGGTTTGTGTTTAGTTTATGTTGTTTGCACTATGTATCACTGTGTGACTTAAATCGGCTATAATCAATATTTTTATAATAAAAAAATGTGAAAACAATGTGACAAAGTGAGAGGCGCCACTTGTAGTGATGAACCTGATCGCAGGTTTAACTTGTCAGTCATGTCTGCGTATCCTCTCTGTCAGTTGCTCCTAAAGTGCGGCTGACACCAGGAGGGCCCCTGCAGGTCAGGATGGGTGACCCTGTGTCAGTGGAGTGTCATGCCACAGGCAGGCCGCGCCCCAAGCTGACCTGGAAACGCCATGGCTCCACCCTGCAGCTGGTTACCAGGGAGACAAATGATGGCAACACCATACAGGTGACATATGAACACATGCACCAGTAATACTTTCATTTATTTCCACATTTTAAGACAACAAATAGAACATAATAATTGCCATCTCTTTTCTCAGTGGCCTGCAGTGCACCCAGAGGACTCAGGAGTTTATATTTGCCAGGCTGAAAACAATGAGGGGGTGACAGAGGTCAAAGTTGAGATCATTGTTGAGGGGGGGCCTGGAGCACCGGTGGCTTCAGTGGGCACCACAGAGATGACAGTGGTGGAGGGACATACAGTCACAATGGAGTGCCAGGCCAGTGGTAAGATGTTTGCATGCTTGTGTGTGTGAATATCTCTGAGTTCTGCTCTCACTTCTCAATTTTCACTTCACCGTCTCATTCTTTTCCTTTTTCCAGGTTCCCCTCTTCCTGTCATCACCTGGTCCAAGCTACGAGCACCGTTGCCATGGAAACACACAGTGGACGGTGGAGTTTTGACACTGGCCGGTGTGGGGCGCCAAGATTCAGGGCAATACATCTGTAATGCAACCAACATACATGGCTACAGTGAGGCATACACGCAGGTGGAGGTGGAGAGTGAGTTGACAACAATAATAAACACAGATACTGTCCACACTGTACATCCAGATTCTTTGTCATAAGAGTAAGTGCCTTCTCCTTCATGCAGGTCCTCCGTACGCCACCTGCCTGCCTGACCAGGTGAGGCTCCAGCCCGGAGATGCCCTGCGCCTGCAGTGTCTTGCCCACGGCTCTCATCCCATTCAGTTCGAGTGGAGCCGGGCGGGCAGGGCGAGACTGCCTGCAGGAGCAGAGACCACAAAGGATGGAAAGCTGCTCGTAGCCCACGTTAAACTGAGTGACAGCGGAACGTACAAGTGTGTGGCCACCAACCACATCGGCTCCAGTGAGGCACTGGCCAAAGTCATCATAAAAGGTGAGCTGGTGTTTGGGTTAAGGCAATTCAAAGTCCATCAAAATAACTGATCCTGTCCTTTGTCTTTTATCCTCTAATCTTGTTTCTTTCCCTTCTTTGCTTATTTTTACAGCTTAATCCATTGTGGTTACACTGTCTCTGATTGACAAACCATCTATGCAGCAAGCCCAGTTTGTAGCCATCAAGATGGTCAAATGGTTAATACTGACAAAACAGAGAAAATTATATTTAATAGATTCATATATTTTGTCGTATTAAATTGAAAGATATCAATGCTGTTTAAACTTTTGGTTTTATTGTGCATATGGAGTTAATTTTGTACATTTTGTAGAAAACTGATACTGTTGCTATTGTTGCTCCTGTCTCATATCTGAAAGCTTTTCTCTGGAACTGACATCCTACACTATGTGTGTGTGTGGGAGTTTCTTCTGCTGGAATGTCTCTGCACCGTGTCTTCCTCCCTTCATGTCATCTGCTAAGTTTACACTGCTGCGCTTTCAAAATTGAAAGGAGGGGACAAAACAAACAAAAACCTGATCTAATATAAAAGCCTTTATTATTTAAATTAAACATTAAATATCAAAACAATAAAGACCAAATAAATAAATAATACATTTTAATGAAAAATTATGTTGTCATGAAAATGTTTTACAAAATTTTTGTCTGAAGTTTATTCAAATAAGGGACTGTACGGAAATTATTAGGAGGGAAGGGGTGTCAGAATTGCACTTTTAATGTGTGTTTAATAGGTGGCTATTTTTACATGAAGATATTAAAGTAAATATTTAAAGTGTGCCAATTTAACACTATTATATTATTTTGAGACAATAGAGGGGAAGGTTTTGCACTTTTCTTCCAACGGTGGTTCAGCACGCCTCCACACTCCACATCACGTCATTTTCGTACAGTCCCTTAATGTTTAAAATTTGTTGTCATTTTGCCATGTGAATACCTTCACAAGAAAGATTATACAACTGGTGTCAAATTCTGAGCATTACTTCACAAAATCCTTTCTTTAACCACATGGTGGCAATATGTAGCTTACACACACACGTTGCCTTCAAGCCAAAGAAGAGCAATTTGAGCCATCACACCCTTAACAACTGGCGGGACAGATGGAGTGCACAGTCAAGCTATTGTTTTCCCCATGACATGTCATCCTGAAGTTTAAAAAAAGCCAAAACTCTTGGCCGATCACTGCAGCTCTCTGTGTAAATATGGACTGTAAACTCCCCTTGAACAGGCAAAGTTCAGTGTTGCAAAATGACGCAATGATGGTCGCGTTGTTAGAGAAAATTTAAAGCAGCTTTGACTAAATGAGGTGTTAGCTCGACATTTAGGGTTTGCGGCTGCAGCAGAAGGTTTGGAAAGAGAGCTACCATTTCCAAAGCTGCTGCCAGAACGCAGCCTTTATCTGCTGCTTGTGATCGTGGGCTCCCTCGTAAAACGCCCAACCTCCACAGAGAAACAGGCTTTACCCTTTCCACTATTCCTCCCTCCATCTTTACAATCATCTTCAAAGCTGGGGAGGAAACATCTGCCCTCTGTCACCTCACTCCACCCCCTCACTTCACAGACAGACTGAGGGAGGGAGGGAAGATGAAGGAGACAAAATAAATGCACTACAGAGGATATTAGAGGAGGGAAATTTACATATATTTTTAATTTAGAACGATAAAGAGTCATTGACCTGGAACAGAGGGAAAAATGTTTCAGTGACACAGAGGAAACTCTAATTCATTAAATCTGATCCCCCTCTCTCTGTGTGTGTATACGTTTGTATACATATTAACTAGACATGAACATATGGCCTCTAATGGAGTCTGATATAAACAGTGAGTCCAGATGATACCCCAGAAAAGGGATGTGCACACACACTCACACAGATGGTTTGTCACAATTTCAGAAGCATTGCATCAGTTTATATTACAGTAGGAGTACACAGCAGTGGTACATCTACTTTGGACCACACATTGCTTATGTTAGCCTTAAGAGGTGAGGAAAGAAAGAAAAAACAGGCAATCATTCTTGTAGTTGTATCAGCACACAAGGAGAGAAAAATACTCCCAAATATTCATTTTCCTCTACACCATATATTCCAGTAATAATTGAAAACTGTTACTGTTTTTGGATAAAGACCAGCGTGATGTTTCTGCAGTAATAATATGGGGAAAACCAGATCATTCAGGAAGGAACCAATGAGGTGAGAGCTTCCTCAGGAAGTGATAGGTGGAAGGAGGGCGCCTGTCAAGTCTGTTGCTATGGTTGCCACCTGGCGAACATTCTTCAGGACATAGGAAGGCAAGCTGATGGGGCAATAGGGAGTGGAGTTCCTGTATAGTGTTGGCTGCAGAGCCGAGTTGATCCCAGAGTGCATATTGTCACACGCTGCCTTAAATCCTATCTCACATTGTGTCAATGAAATGTTCCTGTTTCTAAATGGTGCAACAGGAAGCCACAACAGTTTGCCATGGATGCTGATCTTAACAAATCGTTTCATATCAGCTAAAATGTTGTCATGCACAGAAAGAGGAAGGGTCGGTAATCCCTCAGTGAAAATAGAGCTTAACTGCTGTCAGGGAGGGCTATGCCCTGGGCTGGACGGGTTTCTGCGGAAGAAAATATATGCAGCATAGTATTCCATTAAATGATTATTTTTCTTGCCTTCTCTGTGATCTGGATGAATAATATATGAGGGGGCTTAAAAACCCAGCCTTGACATATGACACAGCAATCAGGCAATCAGTGATAATGCTAATATTCCCCTAAGATAGTGGTTCTTAACCTGGGGGTCGAGACACCTCAGGGGGTTCCAAGATAAATGTGGGGGGTCACAAGATAATTTAAGGGATAAGAAAGAAAAAAAAAATCTCTATTACACAAAACTATGTTCATTTTTTTCTGGTTTTTTTCTTGTAAAATATTGGATGCTTGCCTCAAAAATTCCTTATAGCTGCACTAATTAATATATTTACATTAACAATGGGGAAAATGACTATGTGTAGTGTGAAAGGGGTTGCATTGTTTTGGTTTTGAGGCCCACAGCTCTACTGTTTTGGTTCAGTCTCACCGCTCTCATCAGCCTTGGCTCCAGAGGCAGGCAGCTGTTTTTAGCAAAAAAAAAAGCTGTACGCTACCTGCTCAGCACCAAACAGCAGACAGACACAGTTAGCGGCTAGCTGGTGAACATAGTGGAGCGTTTAGCAGCTAAAGAGCCAGATATTTCCCCGAGCAGTTGGTGGAGACCAAAACCAGAGCTATAAGGAGAGAGAACTTTGAACTTACATTCGTCAGGTGGACAATAACATGACTCCACATGAATGCTAATGTTGCTCCGTGCATGCTGGATGTGTAAGTAAGCAATTGTTTCTGAACACTTTTTTGCCATAGCAACTTTATAAGGTGATAATATGTGAATTAAACTCAATGAATGCAGGTTTAAAAAGAAAAAAAGAAACCTGACAAGGAAGACCCTTCTTTAGTCAACATGATCACTACTCATGTCCATTAGGCCATCACCTGTGACAAGAGGTCTCGAGAAGACAATCCTTTATTTTAAGGGGTTAACGTTGGGAACCTGCACCCTAAGAGACATTTTCAGTTTAAATGTTGAATTCTGTATTTTTAGTTGTTTTTTAAATCTAAAGGTTGACTAATATAGACACCCTGGTGAAGGCTGATATATGCCAGTGTTGTAAAATCTTGGTTTTGCGTCAGAGCTCGATTGTGTAGTGAGCGCATCTACGTGTTGCTACTTCTGCTGTTGCGGTTCTCGGCTGAAAGACTGTACATTTTCACACACATTTCATCACAGAGACGCAGAACTGGCAAGAGCTACTGGCCCACGCCTGAGTCGTGTTTTAATAGCAGTGAAGCATGTGGAAAAGAGGGCTGTTAAAGCATAGTTTTAACATTGGTTTGTGGAATCCCAGGACCATGATGTGGTTCCAGGGTATTCCTAAAAAAACTGAAGAATAAATGAATGAATCTATAATTCAGTCATCTACAAATAATCCTAATTGCAGTATAATATATGGCTGTTTTAATGAAATGAAAATGATCACTTTCACTATCCTGGGACGAAGTCTGTGAAAACCTTTTCAGAATCCTTTCAGGATAAAGTCCTCTGAGATTCAGACTGAAGAGTAGGGTCACTTGACTTCAGCAGACACCACACAATAACACAGAAAACACATGTTTGTCTTAGTTTGATGTGTTTTGTAGATTAACTTTGATTCTCTTAAAAGGAGATTTTTTTTATGATTCTATTTGTCTAAGAGATTTAATAGTAGGGCGGTTGTAGGTGGGGTAACAGATAATAACAGCCCAGCAGTGGTTGACATTAAAACACAGCCAGCTCCATCTGGCTGCAAAGATGCTGCTGCTGCTTGTTGCTGAGCACCAAAATACAAACCAGTGACAGGACGTCCTGTGATCATGGCCTTCTCCTCCTCGCTTGAAACTCAAACCACATTATAGGCCATCTATGCCACACATAGTGCACACATGCTTTCACTACCCCGCTCCTCTAACTGCATTGCACAAGTTGTTATCTCTACGTCTTTTGAAGCTGTGGAAATCTTTCAAGATTTCAACCGCAATTGTGTGTACGTGTGTGTGTGTGTACCTTGCCTCCTTAAAGTATGTCACTGGTGTTTGTGGCGGAAACCACTTCGGAAAAAGTGTGAGTGGCCCTTCTGGTTAAAAATATGCAGTATAAAAGCAAAAGAAAGAGGGAGGCGTGCAGACAGATCGAAAGCCATAGATGCAGTGAGTTTGGAACAATATGTACAGTACATCAGATGTTTTACTACTTCTGATTGTTAAACCCAACAACACACAGGTTTTTGACTGAAAACTGAAGTAATATTTTTATTGTTAAGTGCTTTAAAAGACATTTATTCTGTAATTGTGTTGCTAAAACAACAGTACTAAAAGTACTAAAATGAGAACTGAATGAAATTAGTTATTTTCTTTGCAATTATTGCCATTGCTGTTATTGGGATGTAAATCATTAAACGAATGGTTTTGTAGTGACCCACCATTAATAATAATGACATAAGAAAACAGATTTACTTTTTGCTCACAACATGCCATTTACAGTAATTAAACTAGAAAAAAAGAGTGATGGTGAGTCAATTCTGTACATTTTCACTATGAGCAATAACCTGAACAACCTTTTTTTTTATATACAGTATTAGTATATTCTGCCACCCATAACCTTACACTAATTTCATGAAGTTGTATCGCTGTAAGTTAAGAGTTAATACGTATGGGAAAAAAAGGAGGTTAAAATGTTGTTGACGCTCGAGAAAAAAGAGAGAAGAGGTGTTCACAAAGGATGTGAGAGGGGGAGGAAAGAGGATGTAGCAACTTAGTGAAGGGAAACAAAGAAAGTCATTCTCTTTAGACATCAACCTTTACTGTGCTTTCAAATGTCCTCCTGGACTGGTGGAAAATAAACTATGATCCCAGAGTAAAAAGCTCTTTTCCAAAGCTTGTGTTTGTCTGTCTCTGCGCCCGACTGAGTCTCAGGATGTAAACAGCAACTGCAACTGTGTGATTACGATCCATTTACTCTCCCCTGTTTCCATATGGAAAGATCCTGTTTGTGAGTGTGTGTGTGTGTGTGTGTGTGTGTGTGTGCCAGCGGCTCTGGGCACTGACTTTTAGTCATCCATCAGGATTATACATTTTTTTTTCCACATTTAGAACATTATACAGAAACTTTCCACCATACTACTGTGATACAACAAGAAGTGCTTTTATAGATGAGTGACTTCTGCTTTTATTGTGGACAAACAAAACAAATAAAGAATCTTCAGTCAATCAAAGTAACACTAAATTTGTGGGTATTGCAAGACATATAGTTTACTGAGAAACTGTCTGTAGTTGACAACAACTGATTAATATTTCATTTATTGGCAACCCCATGGGGAGCCATGCAAACTCTCCCACGACCCATGGCTGGGTTCGCAACCCCAACTTTGAAAAACAATGATTTAAAATACTGTTCTCTTTGATGGTAAAGCACGTATCTTTCAAACGTCTCTTTCTAATCTGTCAGGCTTAGCTGAGGAAACAAAACAGGCTGTTCCAGAGCACAGCTTCTAGATTGAATTTAATCAGCATTTCTGAATGAAATTATGACATTCAGTTTGCTCAGGAAAGTATTTGCTTATTTTTTTAAGAAATCTGCAGGACTTTCTCTGCTTCTGACTTTTATTCTTTCTCTTGTGGATTTGGTCACAAAGCAAAACCACAAATGCTTTTGTGTGAAGAATAAACAAACACCTCTGCTGGACCTGACTTGTGCAGGGTTGAGCCTGGTCACAACCTGGAGGGGAGATCATACGAATAACATACTGAAGAGGAATGCCTAACCTAACCCTAACCTTAAACCAAGACTTCACCCTAAAATTGAATGATTTACGTTATGGGGACTCGCGTTTTGTCCCCAAAAGGAAGGCGAGTCCCCACAATGTGACTGTGTAAACTAATATATGTCCCCACAACATGAGTAATACATGTCCACACACACACACACACACACACACACACACACACACACACACACGCAGTGGATGGAGTTTGTTCAGTTGTCATGGAGATGGATCTGTTGACATGTCGAGCTTAGTAGTTGATATGATTTCATCCATAGCACTTTTAGGGCTTGACAACTGAGAAAACTCCATCCCCAGATGAAGACCATGCAATACAGCTGAAAGCTTTGGAAAATCCAGTCTGCAGCCTCATTGCGCAATGTTGGATTTTTAATAAATGGATTAAAGGTGTAAAAAAAAAGGTACTGCAAAAAAAGTATTGTGCAGGGAACTTACAAGTCCCTAGCTGGGGTCAAGCACTGGATCCCACAATTCCCATGATGCCACTCAATGGCTTCATTCCCACCCCTCCTAAATGCCCACCTCTTTCAAATCCTGCACCTCCAATTTGTAATGCAGATTTCTGTAAAACAAATTCAACTCTCAAGCCCAAACTGAAAGCTCTCTTTAGAGCTATAAGACATTACGCTGTTTGTTTTCACAGGCTGAGTAGGACTCCTGGTTTAATAAACTCAACCTTACGTGTAAAATCAGTGGAAAAATGTGTGCTTTTAGTAGTTCCTTTTTGACAGTAATAGTGGAGCCCAGTGTCTCAAACTGTTTCCCTGCCTAGAGCTGTCAATGTGACCTCACCCATATCTTGTGATCTAACATTTGTAAGCATTACAGAGGAACTTCCTTTGATCTCAGTGATAAAGATCACACAGAAACACACAAGCACAAATCTAATAATGGATCTTACAATTATGGAGTTCTTAAAGCTTAATCATAAACAAAAGTTTGCACATACTGCTTGGACTCATGGATGGACACACGACATGGACAGGTGTTTTTAGAGTTTAGGTCAGGACACAGGCTTTGTTGGAGGAAGTAGGGGAAAAGCCTTCAGTTACGTCATGTTTCTCAAAGACTAATCTGCACAACATGTGTAACATGTCTGTGGTGTTGCAGGTTAGTTGCCCGCAGATGGATACATTTAAATTAGCACACTGATCAGCCATTTTGTGTACTTGCGTACATATATTACTATGTCAGTGTGGAAGGGCAGTCAGAGACGTTCATCTATTTTAATCAAGTCAAAATGTGTCATAAACTCATTCAAATAAAACTGAGGGCTTAACCACACATTCAGCTTTCTCATAACATTTCTCTAATGATCACTGCCACTGCCATGTTAGTCTTCAATAACATTAGACAACACAGTATAAAACACATTCTCCCTGTGACAAATTACATTTTTCCCATGCAGTTTCTCCTTTTGGATGACTGATGGTCACAATGGGCAGATGCATGTGGGATTAATGTTCACTAGCTGCCAATGTGAGCGCATACACACACACACACACACACACACACACACTGACAGATCTTTCCATGTGGAAACATGAAGTGTATGTTCGTACAGTTACAGACAAAGTTGCTGTTGCTTTTCACAGCCTGACACCCGCTGAGACACAGACATAAACAAACAAGGACAGATCGATATAGTATACACCCCACAACACATGCACACAAACTAACGCTTTGATAGCAAGATGCATCTGCTTTTATTTAGCTGTTTGTTTACTAGAGATGCTGAGGGGACATGAACTTGCATTCTCTCATCCTCCTTCTGCCTCCATGTGCGGGTGGATTGTCTGTCTCCATGTGTTTGCTCGTTTGTCTCCGTTTGCCTGGTCCTCTGTCTGCGCCAATATGATGAAAAATGATGACAGAGAGTCAAGATGATGCTTAAGAAAACCAAGACAGACAGACACAATGAGAAACTGAAGGGAGGAAAAGAGGTCACGTCAGCTATAGCTATTTTCTCACTGCGGGCGAGCTGAGAAAGGCTGAGAGTACACAGCCAGCTAGGTACTGTATGGAAATTGCTGACACTGTGCGCAACAGCTACAGTGTGTTGTGCAGCAATTGTGTATGTTTTGCTCACTAGAAACAGAAGAGGGTTGCTGACCAGTTGCTTCCTATCCACACATCACTGTGTGCAACATGCCCAGATAACTTGAAATTATCTACACCTATCTGTGTGTTTGACATGAATCGAGGCTATGTGGTAGAGGTTATTTTTGTATGCTGCACAGCAACCATAACAACTGAGGCCATCTCAAATTTCACAGCTTCTGTGTTTTGCATATTTTTTTTCATCACAAGTAGAGACCGCTTGCTAAACCCCTCTGCCCTACAGCAATTGTTTAATCATAGCTTAGCAACCGTAACTACTAATGGTAGGCCTGTCAAGCTTTGGGATTTCTCCACATGTCGAAGCGGTGTGCATGGAGCTGCAGTAAAAGCGATAACTCCTAATTTAAAGGGTTAACAGTGATGTCTTATTTTTAGCCTTTCCAGAACCAAAAACACAAGAGCAAAAGTGTAAGGAATGGATTGAACAGATTGTTTATCTGCTCTAACTTAAGCTGTGGATCAGCAACTGGTCAGGATGCTGATGTTTTGCCCTGGGCATGCAGATTTAGCCTCGGTGTTTCAGCATGACATCATGTACGTGGTCATCATGGCATTCATTTACAAGATTCAGGTTTTAAAGCGAGTCAGCCGCAAATACTGAAAAAGTCAGCTGCATACAGCATTTTCACCCAACTCATGGCGCTAACGTTAGCTTAGTTTGGCAAAATGATTGAAAAATGAAGAATTTCATGTGGTGAATAGAGTTTACTGACAAATCAACAAGTACAGCAAACCCGAGTTAGTTCATGGAGCAACTTTGTCCTTTGTGGAAAGGTTGAGGCTGAAGTTAGACTTCAGGTTGTGCAGCCACTGTCGTCACTGAGTCCAGAAACCCTCAATCGAGCAATCCTGCCTCTTGGATTTAAGAGTTTTATTATGAACCTTTGCAAAGGGGCATTATCACACGCAGCACTGAGTCTGTAGGTGACTGAAGCAAAGAGAGAACAGTTCAACAGAGATCCACAGGTTCAGCTCATAACCCTCGGCCTCACAGAAGATGAGAGCAAGCAACAACTAAAACACCATTCATGAGGAATAGATACTGTCTGGTTATCTTGACATACAAGGGTTATATGAGGACTCACTCATCACTATCAAGGACAGGAGATGGCATGTTTCTAATGAGCAGAAGAAAAAGGAGGAGCTGTGAATCACCACAATAATAGAAATGTTTTTACATTTCTCCCCTCTTGTCATAAAATGATAAAGTTAAAACAAGGTAAAAGCAGAGCATATTCTTTCCAGTGTCACATCAGGCCACTCCTAAAATGCAAACCATTACTGTGAATCTTTGTGCACTGGAATACTGAAAAATGCATTTGCAAGTCACTGTGAACCACTCGCTGCTGGGAGGTTACTGTGACAGTGTTGTATGAGGATTTGGAACATTTGGGGCTCTTAGATATACAGCTGCATTCATTGTTTGTAGATCTTGATCAAACCTCCACTCATCTGGTTGACCTCTGTCTCTAATCTTTTTCACATGAAATACTGGAGCTCTAACAGGAGAGCTTTCACATGGAACAATAATGCCTGTTTCAACAAGACATTCAAAAACTGGTTTAATGCCAATACATACAACTCAAAATGAACCTTTCCTTCAGACAACTGCTCTTCGAAACTCTCATCTCTCCCTTCAGATATGTGTGTTGTGCAGCGCAGGTCTTGTGTTTTACAGTCTGTGTGTGTGTTTGTGTGTGTGTGTGTGTGTGTGTGTGTGTGTGTGTGTGTGTCATGTTCGTGTGCTTTCTGCACTAACTGGTTATTTATAGATCCTGTTGCTGCATCAGGCAGGCGCCACTCATAGGCGTAAAGCAACATATCTGGACAATTTTATATTTAACCATTAGTTCTGTTCTGAGGTCAAAACTATGCCTGATCTACACAGCAGATCCCCTTTGAGCAGATTAATGGGGCAGAATGGTGACAGCAACAATGAATGTTTAAAACCCCCTTTTAGTCCATCATGGCAAGACAATGGGGCAGTATATATTTTTCTAAGACTGATGTTCCTGAGGCACCCATTGTTCTCATATATTTACCACTTAATTTGGTTTTATTTCAAATTCTTTTCCCATAATTACTGATTGTGTAGCCCCGGAGTCAAATAAAAACGTGCAAGCAGTCACGTTTTTATTGAGATCTGTAGTATTAACTTTAACCTGGTTTTATATGCTTCGTGACCCAATTTAGCATGTTCCCTCCTTTTGACCTTTCTAATTTTGTTTAACCTCAGTGTGCGCAATCACCTGTTTACTAAAGTGTGTGTGTAGGCATATTTATGAAGGCCTCTGATATGTATTAAACATATTACCGACAGGTGGTGTGGATTGTTGTTCAGGTTTCTTTTCTAAATATGTGATTGCCTTCTTCAAAAGTGTGTGTGTGTTATCACTTTCCTGATGTGTAGGATGTTCCTCACTGTGTGTCAGTGAACCAGTTGATGCCGACCCCTCCCTCTCCTCAGGCTCCACCTGGCATCAGTCTGCCTGATTTCTGTCCTTCCTCTCAGGACTAGCTTTGGCCTAGTGTCCATGTTTGCCGCACACAAAGCCTGCGTTGGAGCGCTCATGTCCTCCTCTTCTTCCAACCCCTGATGCCTCTGTCACGTGCACGTCCTCTGGTGTGACTTTGGAATATTATCATCACAGCCATTTGTAGATTTTTCTCTCCTTTTTTGTCTTTCTTCTTCTTGGTCTCTCTGACGATTTTCTCGGTATGCACTGTGTGTGCTTTGATGACAGACAGTTTTCCTTAATCCTGTGTAATGCATGTTTGTTTCGGCATGTTGCTAATTTCAGGTTTCAGTCCATTGATGAAGCTGTTTCTGCATAG
Organism: Macquaria ambigua; assembly: GCA_008360985.2. Taxonomy (NCBI): domain Eukaryota; kingdom Metazoa; phylum Chordata; class Actinopteri; order Centrarchiformes; family Percichthyidae; genus Macquaria; species Macquaria ambigua. The sequence continues at coordinate 192,970 of VMKM01000693.1, read as the reverse complement.
AGACCACTTCATGAACTTCTCCTCATCTGTCAGGTCTAATTGGTGATGAGATTGTCGTTAATTCTTTGTCGAGTCTGTGTCCTGTTCAGGTGCAGCGCAGAGACAGAGGAAGGTCCTTGTCCAATCTCCCTGTTGCTCCCAGGAGATTGAGATCTGGTTGTACAGCTGGAGGGGCACTGGGACTTGAGCAGAGTTGTATGGTGGTGGAGCTGAGTCGAGGTCAGAGTCCTGCATTTTGAGACACTGAGACACAGATGAGATTTTTCAGTCCCTGCCTTGCGTCTTCTTTCCCTCTTATATCTTACTGCTACCTGATCCCATTTTGGAAAAAGTCTGATAATTAATTTTTGTTACTATTACTTTATTTAATAGTTTAAAAAATGTCCACTTGTTGCTACAATCAGTTTTCACACTATTAAGAATTTACTGATCCCTTTGTTGATGTTATTAATCTCCACTTTTTATATGTTTTAATCAATTATTATCTGAACGGATAATTCAAATAACTTCATCAGAGCACTTTGTCTCTGAGTTTGACATTCCCTCTTGTAATACAGTCATTGCATCCTGCAATAATTTAATTCAGCACTGAAATGCCTACTGTGCTACAATAATCAAAATTCTTAACATAACTCACCAGTTATATTCCCAGGTTTTTCCCAAAACTTGTAAAACCAATAGATCTCCAATATGTATTTATCGGTGTTGTTAAATTTCCGCAATACAATTCATTATTATCATTATTATTATTATTATTATTATCATTATCATTATTATTTTTCCTTTTTTCGTTTATTCTGTCATAATCAGTTTGAAGTTGTGACTCACTCAACATTGTGTGCTGCAGGCTGGTTCGTCACTGGAGTCCGGCCCCCCGCCTCCAGCCCTCAGTCTGACACAGGATGAACTAGAGCATACAGAGGAGAAGCGGCGGAATCCAGATCCAAATCCAATCAAAACACCTTCCGTGATTTTGCGTACCTCGGTCAAAAAAATGTGTTAGAAAACACTGAAACCACTTAGTATTTGATTAAAACACTAAGATTGCTACAAACTAATCAATTGTAAATCACTGTATAACTCATTCCATTCTTTACTTGTGAATTCTTAACATGAGAAAGAAATTATTTACATATGCACAGGGTGTTTCCTCAGCCGAGCCACTCAGGGCTCCTTTGCAGCCTTGGATTTGAGCTAGCTCCTTGTTTGATACTGTTTTCTCACTTTAATGTCAATTACTCTACTGTTGACACTTACTAAATTTAATTTTAAACTTGATTTCAAGTTATCACTGATGTTTTTCAGTGATTTTCTAAAGGCCAATTAGTCAGCTAACTTAAAGCATGCATTTCACTCATTCAGTGTCATTCCACTCATCACTCATACTTCTCCACTCATACACACACAACTCTTATACACGACGTCGCATTCACACCCCCTAGCCGGCTGTCACTGACCTCAGTGACCTGCTGCCCGTACACACCTTCTGACCTCAGAAGCGGTATCCACAGCTTTTTACTTTAACTATGCTAACTCCGGCTGCCCGTTCAGACCTCCTAACCTTAGAAGCGGTATCCACAGCAATTTTATTTTTAACTATGCTTACTCCGGCTGCCCGTTCAGACCTCCTAACCTTAGGAGTGGTATCCACAGCAATTTGCCATCATCTGATTGTTCAGACCCTCAGACGTCTCCGAGGCGGTAACCTCAGATGTGTTTTTTTATTTGCTTGCCCGTTCAGTCCTGCTTTAACTCACTCTATAAAGCAGCGGTATCCACAAGACTTTAACTCATACTAGGTGCCTACCCGTGCAGACCTTTCCTGATACAGGGAAGTGTTGTGCCCTTAAACAGGGAAAATAGTAACGGGGAAAGATGAAGAGACAAACACATGCAGCTCTCGTCTTCACTCGTCTGTATTGAGTTACATTTTAAAGAATGCAAACAAAACACTCAATTTCAGGACCTCAGTTATACAATGTAAACCACACTCAGTCTCAGGACTACAGTTACCATGACTAGTGTATATTTTTTAACTTTCTCTAAGTTATTTAAATTATCTTTTTACTAAGTTACACAACATTAAATTATGAGATGCATTTTAACCTTTTACCTATACAGTTTTGGCTGACATGAACTGGGCTCTTAAAGTGAAAATAGACACTTGAACCTTACAGCAAAAATATGTGAAGGTAACCTTGACTAGCTTGAATGATAACAACGGTAGTTGGACTCTACGGCGGCGCCACGAGGTCTCCGGCAACTAGCTTACACATGGACTAGATTAGCCAACAACTCTTTACACAATATAACAATAACACACAAAACTGTCTTTCATAGTTAACAACAGTAACGTAAGATAACTATTACTAACATGTGTTCATACATTTATAGTGTTTTGTGGGCGGTAATTACCTTAAACAGGGAAAATAGTAACGGGGAAAGATGAAGAGACAAACACATGCAGCTCTCGTCTTCACTCGTCTGTATTGAGTGAGGGAGAGGAGCGCAATCCCCCTACTGGAGCCCCGAGGCATTACCAACAGAGCCATGAATAATTAACCCACACAGACAAGGATCTGTGTTACCTATCTGTGTTTGCATTACTGGCTGCATATTCTACAGTGACATATATAACAGTGACCAGCGCTAATACACATATATACTATCTGTCACAGAAGCGGTAGCCGCAGGACTTTTATATACAATTACTTAGGTTTCAAACTATCGCACCATAAAATTTTCTTCCTTTAATTAGCTATTCATGATATTTTTCAGCTTCAGTTAGATCTCCTGATTCTGAAAATATATATATCTTTGTCTTCTAGTGCACTTTTTATGCTAAGCTAACCCAATCATAGTCAACACACACACATTTCACATTTGAACTCTTACTTTAAATCTAGGATCTTTGGAGGAGAGGCAACGCATTGTCTGTGACCTGGGCGAGGACACACCGTGCTCTTAAACAACAAGAATATGCATTTTAAAATGGCTCTGCTTACCTGTATTTTGGGGCCCCTGTTGTTAGAGCTGCAGCGACCTCGTCCAAGCCCCAGGCCCCACGGCCTCTCCTGGCTGGCTCGCCAATTTAATGTGGTAGAAAAAATCCCAAAGATGGGCCAGATGTCTTCAGGATTTTCACCACACTATAAGTACACTTCAATACTCAAAAATAATTCAACTGAGTCAAAAGAGTTCAAATATGAATAGAGTTTACTGACAAATCAACAAGTACAGCAAACCCGAGTTAGTTCATGGAGCAACCAACAGTCAAGCATACAAGCACACACAAACCTGAGTCAGTCCATGAAGTAACTGACAATCCAATGCACACATCTTCTTTTATAGCCACCCCTTTCACCCTTCCTTCTATGGGCTCAAAGTTGCGTAACCACCTGCTGACCTTGGCCTAATTTCTGTGATGTTTTCAAACTGTTCATACTCTTCTTGTTACCCCTCCTTCTGTGCTCCCAACAGTATGCTGGAGCTCTCTGTGTTTTTTTCATAGCATCTTTTCTCTGCTGTTCGTGCTTTATTAATTCTGTTTCATGTTTCCTCTGTGTTTTTATAACATCTGATTTTGTACACTCCTTAAAGGTCATTGTGTTCTTTTAGCAGGTCAATGTGCTCCTTAGTGTCGTCTGTGTGCACACAGCTCACCTGGCTCTGATGTTTTCACCTGGCTATGCACTCTCTGACTTCCAGTGATTCATCATACAGTTATATTCTTATAGATCATGCTATATTGTTAGGCCACACTATTTTTTGTATCAACTGCAGAACTGCTTGTTTTCACTCAAGGACTCTCTCCCACTGTCCTCAGAATAATACTCCTTTGTCTGATACACTCTAACCTCCAACTGTCAGCTGCTGCACTTAATTAAGAATGCACGACTTCTGTGATTATGTCCACATCCAACAACACATGACTACATCATGATTATGACTGAACCTGACTTTACCTGACTTTACCTGACCACCATCAATATGATTGACTTTGATTGACTTATACATAATACTGTAATATTGATTATGACCTCTCTGACCTTACCCTGCAATGATTCAATAGTGATTCACCATTATACATCAATATTATACCACATTGGGTGAATAAAATTTCCCACAAAAGCTGCTGCAATTGAGTTTTTGTTTTTGTTTCTATGTAGTTAAGCCCAGCACTCACCAAACCAAAGTAACCAAACACTCTAACCAACATATTTTCTAGTATTTTTAAGCTTTCTTAAATGGCTTGTACTTGTTGAGTCATCATGAAACCTGTAGTGATGGAAAACATTTCATTGTGTGTGGATTGTTTAAGCTTTATCTTATAAGATGATAGAGTTCCTTTTAATGGTATCATGTTACCACCCTGTTTCCTCTGAACCACTCATTGTCATAGATTTCACTTTAAGAGAGGTAATCCTGCATCCGTCTCCAGTCTGTTTTTTTGCTTTCTGGGGGGTTGAGAAAACGAAGCAGGCTTGTCACTTGAATTGGGTGAAGGGCCGAACATTTGGGGGGAAAGGAGGAAAAGTAGGAGGAGATGGAGAGTAGGAGTTGGGGAGAATGGGAACGGATATAAGATTACTTACTGGCAAAACTCAAGTACAGCAGCAGCTGTTTAGACTGAGTGTTAGTCATCGCCCTCTCTTCGGTCTCTGTTCCCCCCTCCTCTCTTTTACTGTCTCTCATGAGACTGTTGTGAATAGCTCCTGAAATAGAGCCCACTGGAGCGTAAAGGGAAATGTGAAAGACGGCATAGACAGAGGAGGGGGGTTTGTGCAAGCAATGTGATACGGTGCCAGTGTGAGAAATGTGTTCACATGGAAAGATATAGAGTGAAAGAAAAGAGCAAGAAAGAGCGACGTCAGAGAGACAAGTCCACACAGATAAGTGAAAGGGAAAGAGAGAGAGAGAGAGAGAGAGAGAGAGAGAGAGAGAGGGGTGGGGAATCAAGGGGAGAGCGATGCGTGCTCAGACTGAGAGTCTGAATCAGAGAGAGGAAGAAAGCTGGTGAAGGTTCGCTGTAATTTTTCCTGCCACACATAGAATTATCTTCGACAGAAAAGATCCATCTTTTTAATGTTCACTTTTTGTTTTTTTTTTTCACTCTCATACTTTGTGGATTTTATGGACCTTGGACGACAGAGAAGTCTGAAAAATACTGAAATCTGTCTTGGACTTTGTGAGAGGATCTAAACTTTTATTACGGGACATCAGCCAGATTTACAAGATTTACAACTAATTCATAGTTCTGATAAAGTCACCAGCTGTGTGGGAATATTGGTTTGCCTTTGACATGGGGTCTGGGAAAGAGCTACTTATTCTTGGTAAGTCTATCAATGAGAGCACAATGTATGTGTGTGTGTGTGTGTGTGTGTGTGTGTGTGTGTGCATGTGTGTGTGTGTGACTGGATGGGTGTGTGAAGGTTGAGAAAAAAGTAAAGAAGAAAGAAAAAGTACAGGGAAGTTAAGAAATTTTGTAACACTTCAGCCTATGTCTACTTTTTGTTTCAGTCAGACTTGGCTATTTATTAATAAAGTGGCAGCTATTGAAATATATGTACATTTTATTTCTTTATTAGTATATTAGCCTCTATTTCTGAATTTCTCTCTTTTAAATAAACTCAACCACTAATGTGGTAACTATTACCAGTGGTCACAACTTGTGAAGAGAAGAGGTGACATTTTTAGAAACTTTTCATTCTAGCTCACATGGGGAGCATCAGTAATGTTAACCCTGTCAGACAATGAGCACTGTGCAGCACTCCAGTTGTGTTTGCTGCTGTGATGTGTGGACAGAGGTCAGAGTGGCTGCTGTGTCGCACCAGACTGAGGCTGCGGGATTCAGAGTAAAATAAACCCAGGGCCAGGTCTATACGCCTTGTTGAGTGAGCGACAAACCTTGATTAAATGGTGATATTTGTGGTTTATACATTTACAATTTCAGAAGCTCACTATCGTAGCAAATATTTATAACATGCTTACACCAGTAAAATGTGGACTACAGTGTGTAACTTTACATAAAGTGTTTTATTCCATCTTTGTACAGATGTTGTACATTATATTATATGTTGACCATGTTAGTATAGTAACACACATATACAAGCTATGTAGGACGTACATGTCATATCCAAAACATAACAGGTTGTACTGAACTACCATATATCACTATACTACAGGTAATATTATATATTCTTTATAAGCTGTATAATGTTGCCTGGAATCTGATATGAAAATTGTAATGTAAAACAAAATACATGAAAAATATATGTCAGTATAAAAAGTAATCTGTTTATTTATTTAATTTAATGATTGCACTTTGGTTAACCGCATGCCAAACTTGTTTCCTTGTGTCACTGTTGGTTCATGTTTGCAGCAAAAACAGAAGTACTCAATATAACAGGGGTTCTCAAACTTATTATATATATCTGCTTTTTATTCAAGGTCAGGGGTCCAGAACGTCGTCATGACAACGATGTTAACGATAGGAAAATAAGCCACATTAAAACCACATTCATCTGGATGATCGCTGTAAATGATCTCCAGTTACACTGTATATTCATCGTCACTAACAATTTATTGATCAATATTGTATGTATGTATTTCAGTAGAAAACGTTACATAACATTTTGTATTCATAACACGAGGTTTGGGCTGGGTCCGGATTGACTTGCCGTTCGGTCCAGATGCAGACCGAGGTCCAGACTTTGAGAAGTCCTGCAATATAACAACAATAGTTATTAAAGCTGATATGATCAATATTTTCACATTAACAATTGATCAAAAAGACTATGTGTAATGTGAAAGGTCTCACTCGTAGTGACAAACCCATCAAGAATTATCACCCAACACCCTCAGCTCTACAGAGCATTCACTCAGCCCTCTCATCAACCTTGTTTCCTGTAGCAGCGGGCAGCTGTTTTCAGAAACAAAGCTGTGATAAACCCATTCTATACTTACCAAATGCCACAAAGACAAGGTTTGTGATGTTATAGCAGCTATAGAGTCAAATATGTCCCTCAGAAGTTGGTGGAGACCAAAAACAGAGCTAAAAGGCAAGTGAATATTGTCAGGTTGCCTGTAAAAGAACAACAAAAAACAAAACAAAACAGTAATGCAGGTTTATAGTAATGAATAATATATTTTTTATTTAAACAATTTGAAATTGGCTATGGCCTATAGGAAGCCCAGTTTGAGAATACAAGAGGGGTTTCTGCATTGATAATTAAAATTACATTATCAAAAGTCAAAAATAGTTCAGCACTTATTTGAAAAATGTCATTCAGGTTTGAAAGAGTGTTTCTGAGGGAACACAATATCAGACACTGTTGATGTTTTTCTTCAGAGGAGCTATTTCATGATTTATGACCCTGAAACAGTGCTGTGTCCAATGATCTCTTAGACTGTAGAAGAGCCAGAACACCTGCTCCATACCTTTGTTCATAAGCTATTAAGATGTCAAACACCAACTGGAGCCCCTCCACGATTGGTTTTATTGGTAATCAATAAAATCTTCATTGTAATTTTGTATGTTTACTGAGCACCAAGGTATTGAAGCAAAAAAAAAGCTATTTTTTCAGTACTGTCTTTTTAAAGGTTAGCAGAAGCAAACCTTCCCTTAATGTCATAATAGGCGTTGAATTGTAAACATGTGACTGTTCAGCATTTATTAGTCAGCTTGACTTTTATGCAGAGTAAAATGGGGCCTTCTGGTTATAAGAAATTGCAGTTGCTTTCATATCCATGCACACCTTTGCCTCACATGTGCGTCTGTGACATAGACACAGAAATAGAGACAATGACCAGAGTATGCAAAAAGGAAACAAGTCAGCAAGGGTGATGCTTTGCCTTCATTTCTAACTTCCACTTTCTATCAGGCCTAAATGTACTGGATGAGAGACAGAAAGACAAAGAAAATGCAACATACAGTTTACTGAAACAAGAAATGTGAGACAGAAGATCCATACAGAGAGGACAGTTTATGTGCCAGACAACTATTCTCATTCACCACTGTGCTTACTGGTGAATGAAAGTCAGCTGTGTGCTGAGCACAAAGTCACTCTTTGTATATGTTCAAGCTTTGTTTCTGTCCGCAGTTATTTAGTCAAAAAGTTAGACTCAGTCACAGTCTCACACACTCACTGTCACTGTCAAACTCGGCCTGGTTTTCCCAAAGTGGAGTTGCTGTGTGAGCTCCAGTATCATCAGAGATCAACAGAGGGCTCATTGTGATCGAGGGAGGGAAACACAGAGGGAGAGGGATTTGGGATATTTTTTTTACTTGCACCATGTGAAGGGGGCGCTGTTTTCGGCCTTTCCAGTGACTGGTAAGTGACTCATGAGGCAAAAAAATGTGACTGACATGTGTCTGTTGTGGTGTGTAGATAATGTGACAGGCGGTGATGGAGTCGTGGTTGGAGTTTAGCACTGAAATGAATCATGCACATACGTAATTCAACAAAACTGTGGAAGCAAAGGTTAAGCTTGTTTACGAACTTTGTTAAGGGATGATTTAAGTAGATAAGAGTCATGTGAGTCATGTACGCATGTTACCCAGATGGACACACCACACACACCACACACACACACACACACACACACACACACACACACACACACACACACACATCTCACCTGAACGATGTCTAGTTAAACCCAACCCAAGTTAATAAAAATACTCCACTAAAGGATGGCAGATGTAGTCAGCTTGAGCTGTGCTAGGCAGAGCAGTGTTTTTAGCTAAAAGCTAAAGTCAACAAGCATAATATTTACCATGTTCACTTCACCATCTTAGTTTAGCATTTTAGCATGCTGACATTTGATAATTAGCACTAAAAACAGGGTACAGCTGAGGCTGATGGGAATTTTGGCCATGAATCAAAGTATTGGCCTGACCTAATGATCGTGCTAAATGAAAAGTTATTACAATTCATCCTGAGGGGAACAAGAATGTCTGTACCAAAAATTCATGGCAATCCTTCCAATAGTGTTGAGACATTTCTCTCAGTCAGGCGATCACCAAAGTAATTAGGATACATCCTCTGGGGACCATTAATGTCTGTTCCAAAACGTTGTGCCAGTCCATCTAGTAGAAGTTGAGATATTTCACAGGATAAGTGAATAGTGCAACACTGAGGTGATGTACTTAGCTAGAGAAACTATGAGGGTTTGTAACATACTGAGCACAGGGAGCATCAATAGACAACTGGAATATGCTGTAGGAGTTTCTGTTGATGCTTTGATACTTTTATGTTGCCATGATTCAGGGTCACCATTGCTGTGAATCCAAGCAGACTATAGCTGCTTCCTCTTTAGTGAGGGTCCTTTAGAAAAGAGGAACACTGGAGATTACTTTTGACGTGTAATTTAAAGTATCATTACTGAAACTTGTGTAATAGCTTGGCAGCAAAACTGCACGTAATTCTCAACTTTTCAGTCTGGGGAAGTTTTGTTGTATGTTGCTCTATGGGGGCAGGCGCAAAAATGAAAATGTTCTACCACTACTGTGCACAGGGTTACACTTAAGGTTTCATTTTTGCTCTAATGTTGTACCATCACCAGTGAAGTGCCTCTTGGAGCCAACTCAAGGGTGACTTCGGCTGTTCAAATGCTCTTTTTGTGCAAAAATGAAGCTTGGAAGTTTCTCATAAAGACTGGCTGAATAAAGTTTAAAAAAGGGCACAGGTGTGGTTCCTCGGCTTTATTGTGTCTTCCTTGTTATTGTAAGATTTTGCCTTAACTGTGAATTGAAACTAAGCGGCCTCTTTCTCTGTCCCCACAGGCTTGTTGTGTATGCTGGGGAAATGTCTCTCTCTGTGTAAACAGGGCTTCATCTCAAAAGGCCGTGACTGCGTTGGTAATAATCTGCTATGACCTCTAATTTTAACCCTCCCTCTCCACTGTCAGTTTCTGTCCACCAATGCTTTATTGTGGCTTTTACTCAAGACAAGAACTCTCAGAAATAAGTGGTACTCCCATTATGCAAGACCTCTTACTGGAGTTCACCAGGAAAAGTGACTTTTTTTTAAAGACATTCCACTTTGCTTTTCCATTTTAGGCATTTAAGCACCGCTCATATCCAGTGTGGATTGCAATGAAAACAACAATAGAAGAGGTTTAAATTCTTAGATCACCACAATTTCAAGCAACCAGCAAAAATAAATACTACAGCAGTGCTGTAACCTCAGACTGGCAATCATGGTGGACAGAGGAGCTAGAAGACAAAGAGCTAATAAGAAAGATTGCTTAAAATCAAAATGACAAGTTTACTATTTACTGACACAAGTGTACAGTAAGGCACTGTCACAGAAAAACATGTTGTATTATATATTAATCTGTGAGATGTATCACTATAATTGTATTGTTTTTGCTTTGTATATTTGTATCCAAATCTACAGATGAGAATGAGTGCTTAGAAACCACAGAGCGATGTGGGGATCACACAAAGTGCTTCAACACGATTGGCAGCTTCTACTGTCAGTGCGAGCCTGGGTTCACAAACGTTAAAGGGAAGGTTAACTTCACAGTGGTAGATGGACAGTGCCAAGGTGAGTGTGTGTGTGTGTGTGTGTGAGTGTGTGTGTGTGTGTGTGTGTGTGACCAGTGTGTCTCTCTCTTGTCCAACCAGTCTTACCCGTCTTCACTTGCTCTTCTGTCAGATTTCAACGAGTGCCTCAATGATTCCAGTATCTGTGGTCACACTGCTTATTGTTCTAACCTGATTGGGAACTACATCTGCACCTGCCATTCTGGGTACACCAAGGACAGCAGTACCCCCAGACGCTGCATAGGTGAGTCGTGTCTACTTTTCAGGTTGGAGTTGATTGGTTTTTGTAACTTCTTAAAAGAGCCAATCTGACAAGCGCACCCCCTGCACGTATTGATTGGCCAGATGTGCGGAGATGTGAAAGTAAGCAGGGTTTGAACTTCCCCATTAAGCTCTTGTTTTTCATATTTCACACAACTGCTTTTGTCACTTTTTAATATAGAACCCCCGAGAGTATTGGTGCCTTTTATTTCTAATATTTTATATTTTTCATTTGTAAGATGAATAGAATGTGCCGAGATATTGTAGTGATAATGTCGTCTTTTGAGAAGTTTCTGGAGCTGCTCAGTGAAGACAAGAAAACAACCCCTGGTAATTTCACAGGGATATCAGCACATGTCTCACATTAAAATAAAACTTAATTACAAAACAATCAGGGAGCTCATAGCTTCCCTCCACCTAAGTAACATTTTCCAAAATTTAAAACTGCCTGTCCTGAGCTGATTTCGAAAAGGTCATACGTGCTTTTGTTTTGTCACGATTCAGCTATTATAACTCCCTGTACTCTGACCTAAACCACAAAGCCATCTCCTGCCTCCCGCTACTTCAAATTGCAGCTTTTGACTAACTTGAAATGGCAAGACAACCTCTCACGACACTGGTTGCCGGGAAAGTTCAGAACTGTCTCTAAGATCCTTTTGCCAACAATAAAAGACTCACACGACCGTGCCCCTGGTTACATTTTGGGATGTTTGTTCATCCCTATTTGTAATTCCTGCTATATTCAGATTTCTTTCCGACTGGTGTCATTGAAACCGTTGCCCTTGAGGAATGTCAACGATTGCTTATGTCTCTGTTCCCTCTCCTTACACAGACATAAATGAATGCAATAAAGCTGAAATAGACAGAGAAGACCTCTGTGGAGAAAAAGGGACTTGTGAAAATATTAATGGGAGTTACTGGTGCAAGTGTCCAAAAGGATACACTAATTATGGCAACAAAAGGACCCCATGCTCAGGTGAGTGTGTGCATACACGACTCCTCTCCATAACCATCACTTACTTCATATTAAATATGCATTTCATGGCTTTCATTTCCTCTTATTCCTCATATTAAGCCTCTACTTGTTCACGCGCTCCTTGAATAAGCTTACCAACACAGACGTCATTGTAGTAGCTGCAGTTGGACATGCACACATGTACTTGAACACTCACACACACACATAAGTTGTTGCTGGGAAATGACAATACATCGTCCATTGCCTTGTCGAAATGCACTACTGTTTATCCACTGAATCTTATGCTTTGTGGTGTGGCTCTCTGCATCTTTTTGGGCCCCTGTTTCCTCTTTGCTGTGTACGTGCCCTGCCTTTACTTTCTGTAGTGACTCATCTGATTCCAGATCTGTGGCGTATGGCTCACAAGATAATGGGGATCAGTTTCTGTTCAATGCTTCTGCTTTACTTTGTAGATTGTATCACGCTCCTCTGCCTTCAATGCATACTGTGGTGACGTATCTAACTCACCCATCTCTGGTGAGATGATAGTCTGATGTTTCGCTTCCTTCCCATCTAGAGATTAACTGCGACGTCTTCAGTGCCGACAGCGGGCCTGAACCGGTAAGCTGCATGTTTAGATACTAAATGATTAGCATACTGATGCTTACTGCAACAATCAGAAATAAATAAAATGTATTAAGCTCTTATAGAGGATTTATTTTCGCGCTTGTCCATAGGCAGCTCGGAGTGCAGGGTCAGTTATAATCCAGCAGCTCTGGGTCCAGTGTCCTGTTAAAGAACATTCAGCTCATTTCCTTTATTTACTCGACCGCCCTGCGGCTCTGTAGGGTTTAGTATACATGAACTTTAGTATAGGGCAAACTGAATAGTCTCATTATTCTCTCTCTCTGCCTCTGTCTCTCAGTTGCTTGGAGGCCTGGCAGACATTTTGTTCATGATGAGAAACAGCTGTTTGGCTCTGTCTAACCAAAGCGGCGCTAGTGAAGGGAAGGCTGATGGAGAAGCACTACTGGAGGTCAGAGCAGCAGATACAAGACACAAACACACACATTCTTCTTACACATACAGTGTTCTCATTTCCACCCTCTTGTGCCCTGCAACTTGGACAGAAACTTTTCACAGCGACCGAGGCCGTCCTGTCCCCCGGTCACCTCAACAGGAGAGAAGATGTGAGCGGATTGCTCAGTACGGTGGAGAACGCCATTATGCTCATTGGTCCACAGCTCAAAGACAATCACACCAAGATAGAGACCACTGAGACAGGTAACAGTGTCCATAAGCTCATCCGTGATCTGCATACTATATTTGAAAATGTATGAGCTTAGAGGCCTTTTCAGTGGACGATGATATGTGCAGAGCTTAATAAATAAAAAGTGGGAAAGCTAATGTGAACTGTGTCATTTGAAAAGAGTTATCTGTTCAAATAGACACAGAGATTGCAGTGCAGAGGGGAAAGACTAGACCCACCGGATCAATCCATCTGACCAATGAGGATGCTAGCCTCGACACTGACTGGACAACAGCAGCTGGAACGGGATCATACCCTGGTAAACTTCTCTTCTCTTCTCTTCTCTTCTCTTATGACAAATACGTTTTTCATCTAGGCCTATATCAAATACTATCATGTTCCTTATTATTGTCTTTTGTAGGTTTTGCTCTGGCTGCATTGTTGACCTACAAGAACCTTGAGAGCTCTGTTAACCGGTCCTTTGTGGAGCTCAAGGGATATGAAAAAGATGGTGTGGAGCCCTCCTTTAAGATCTTCTCTAGAGTTGTGTCTGTCGTGGTCTCCAACCCATCCACTCAGAACCTGAGCAGCCCTGTCCACATCTCCTTCAGACATCTACAGGTAGTCCAGCTTCACCCGTTGTCTTTCCAGTGTGGTCCCACTTCTTCCAATGTGTTACTTCTTTCGATCATTATAGTCAAAACTGTTAGGAGTACTGGAATATGAAGATATAAATGAAATACAGCCTGTTTTTGACATAATGGTTTTGTTTTGCACATAGGACACAGAGATGTCCCCCAATGTGAACTTCATCTGTGCATACTGGAGTAAGAGAGGCTCCTGGTCCACAGATGGCTGCGATCAACAGCACTCCAATGCCACACACACTCTGTGTACATGTGAACATCTGAGCAGCTTTGCTGTGTTAATGGCACTCTACCCTATGAAGGTAAGAAGCAGACACACACACACACACACACACACACACACACACGCCAGATAATTCCATCAGGAGTTGGTGGAGACCAAAGAGGAGAGTAAATATTTGACTTACACCAGGTTGATGTGTAAATAGGCCACTGTTTGCTAACACGGTTTCCATATCAACTATAATGTAAGAATATATCAATGTTGTGTTTACAACTTGTTTACGCTGCCCCAGAGTGGCCAAAAGATTAGTTATTTCTGCTTTAAATACAATAATGATGATTGTTCTTTAAAAGTGTGCTTTACCAAGCAAAGTATGATGTACAATAAACTTGCCTCTCTCTTTCCCTCTCTTCCTCACTCACCTATATGTCAGTGTAAACACACACACGTTGTGTTGTAAATGATAACCTTATAACTCCAATTGAACACCTCGGGACCTGACCTGTCTTCTCTACTAGCACACCTTTGGGCTCCGGTTGGTGACCAAGATAGGGCTGACCATCTCCCTGCTGTGTCTCATACTGTGCATCCTGACGTTCAAGTTCTGCCGCTCCATACAAGGGACCCGCACCACCATCCACCTGCACCTCTGTATCTGCCTCTTCATGGCTGACCTCATCTTTCTGGCTGGCATTTCAAAAACTGAACCTGTGGTATGTTTGTGCAAGCAAATAGTGACTTCAGTTACATGGAGTACAATATTCTGACTGTTGAGCTTGAAAGTAACTTGATTAAAATGTTTACAGTGGGTTTATTCCACTCATCTTCTCGTTTACAGGCTACAAATCGTAGCCCAATTAATAGCTGGAGAGTTCACATTAAGGTTCCTGCAATATTGAACCTCAGACTCATCATCCTGCCACGTTACAGTGGTTGTGGTTATCTGGTTATCTTGAGGCAAAAAAAAAAACCCCAACAGTGATTCGAGACTTTTTCACAGGCGGTACACTTGAGAAGGCTTACAGTGTAGTGAAATATCACAAAATGACCAAATAGGAAGTTTTTCTTACTTACATGTAGTAGAGAGCACTCCTAAATGAACCAAAATTGCAATACCTGTAATACCTTAATCAGTGGTAGAAGGTAACTGTATATAAGTACAGTTGTGGGGAACACACATACAAAACATATATGCTTTATGCTACATTTTTATAAATTAAACCATCCAACAGTATAAGTAGTTACATTTAGCACCACCTCGACTGCTGCAATAGTAAATTGCTGGTCAAATGTTAATGAATTATTAATAATAATGCAATAATATAAATAAAGCTGCTCCTTCCTCTCTGATCTTTTCTTTCTTCGTGTTGTTATATTACATTACAGGGCGGCTGCAGGTTTGTTGCAGCGTTGCTCCATTTCTTCTTCTTGGGAGTGTTTACCTGGATGCTGTTAGAAGGGGTGCAGCTGTACCGTATGGTGGTCCTGGTGTTCAATGCCAACATTCGGTCCCTCTACTTATTCGTCGCTGGTTATTGCCCCCCCCTTGTTATCGTCATTATATCTGGCATCATTAGACCAAAGGGATACGGCACTAACGAGCAGTAAGTGTTATAGTGTGTGTGTGTGTGTGTTTGCATACTTGATGTGTGATAGCAATTACATCAGTGGATTACACGGATCTGCAGTTATCTATCTCAAAAGGAAAACCCTGTCATGCACATGTGTTTCCTTCCTTCTAACTAGGTGCTGGCTGTCCCTGGAAGACGGCCTCATCTGGAGTTTCTTCGGCCCCGTGTGCTTCATCATCATCCTCAACATCTTCTTTTTCATCGTCACCGTCTGGAAGCTCGCCCAGAAGTTCACCACCCTCAACCCAGACCTCTCCAAACTGCACAAAATCAAGTCAGTCTGTGTGTTTGTTTGCTTGTGGCTTTTTTGTGAGTCTTCTCATGCTGTTGTAATGTGTGAAGTAATGTGACCCTCACCTATTTCACCGCAAAAGCAAGCACTGAGTTAATACGTATGTTGGTGAAATGGGGGCAGCTTTGGGAGCTGAAAAATGCATGGATGGAAAGAATGTGAGAATTTTGTGAGGGAAAAATGAAGAGAATGTTTTCACACTACTGACTCTGCTCTCTAACGGGGTGCTCCTGAGGGACTGTCTCCGCCCCAACTCCATCTATGCGTGCTCATTTTTTACTCCACTTGACAACACTGTATAAAAACGTGCAGCTGCAAAACACATCTTAGCTTTAACGCAAAAAAAATCCATTCTTGGTTCATCAATCAGTGACGTTCAATTTAGTCCAGGGAATTGGGAATGTGAACTTGTGCTAAAATCAAGGGAGCAGTTTTTCAGTTAAAAAAAAAAAAACGGTTTCTGTGGTTTCTGTCAGTGGAAAAATTTGCATCCCATCCACATTTCAGATGGATTTCTCCTTGTCTGACTGATGAATTGTTGGTAAAGTCGGTGAGTCTGGAAAGAAACGCTCTCTGATTCTGAGGAACTGAAATTAAAACCTGGTCTCCACTGGCGTTTTAGATGGTTAATATGCTATTAATCTCTTCTGTATCTCGTTGTGTATTTTATCGCTAGTTATTCATGGGAATAAGAGGGATACATTGCGAAATTCAACAAAGGGCCCATGCAGCGTACATTGCCCGAAACTCTTTTTAAAATAGTGTTTCTCTGCACGGACTTCTTCCTTTAAGCTAATCTTTTATATTTATCATTTGCCTTTGGCTTTTATTCTTGCACCGGCTTTCAATAGACAGTAAACTGATGAAAAAATGTCTTTGTTCTGTAGCTGCTTTTCTGAGTACCCATGCCCTTCTTCTTCTCCTTTCCAGTCTTCAGGGGTTTTCCATATACTTTAACTGAGTCATCATCACGTTAATCTTTCCTTTCGTTTTCTATCTGTTGCCCTTTTCTCTGATCCCCCTCCCCCATCCTCCTTTTTATTCTGCAGAGCTTTCACAGTGACGGCTATCGCCCAGATGTGCATACTGGGTCTGATGTGGGTGTTTGGGGCCTTCCTGTTTGAAGAGGGCCCCATAGAGGTTGTATATATCTTCACTATCCTCAACAGCCTGCTGGGGGCGCTAATATTCATCCTGCACTGCCTACTGTCTAAACAGGTAGGATACAGTAGCTGTGTGTGTGTGTGTGTGTGTGTGTGTGTGTGTGTGTGTGTGTGTGTGTGTGTGTAACTGGGTCTGTATGCATGAGATTAACACAAAATTACAACTACAAGAGCAAGTGTATCAACAAAGACGTCAGATTGCATTGAAATAAGTTTTTTTTTCCTGATGTTCTGCTGCCCTCTGCAGGTGAGAGACGAGTACGCCCATTTCCTCTCCTGTATCTGCACACCACAGAAGAAGAGATTATCAGACTTCAGCAGTACCAATCCCTCCAGCAGTCACTCACAAGTAAGCAAAAGTGACCTTACTCACTACCACTCTCCAAGGCACAAACACATGTACTCAACTACTGTCCTTAAGTCCAGTTTTGAGGTATTGTATTTGAGTATTTCCCTTTTATAATACTTAATACTTCAACTCCAGCACATTTCAGAAGGAAATGTTGTACTTTTTACTCCACTACATTTATCTATACATTTACAGTAACGCGTTACTTTGTAGAATCAAGTTTTACATACAAAACATATGATAATCTTATAAAATATGATGCATTGTTTGGGATTAAGCTACCCAACAGTACATTGGTATATTGTAGTTAAAAGTAGCTCCATCTTGACCAACTACAACCTGAAAAGGCTGTTTACATGTTAATGCATCAATAATTTTAATTCAGTAATATAATATACATAATGTAGCACTATAACACTTATTTTGCATTATCCATACGTATACTTTATACTTTAGGTATATTCTGTTGGTAATACTTAAGAACCTTTAGTATAATTAAGTATAATGCTGTTTTGCTTGTTATTGAGTACTTTTACATTGTGGTATTGCAACTTTTACTTAAATAAAGTTGTACTTCTTCCACTATTGCAGACACATCACATACAGTACGTTGTCTTACGTTGTTTCTGAACTTGTGCTGTTTGTGTTGATTTAGGGTTCTCGGAGTGGGCAGATCACCGGGGAATCCCAAATATGAATCTTTTATTCTTCCCCAAAGACAGACCATCACACCTTTGGATCACTTCAAATAAAAATTCAGTCATTATTTACTCACCTTGATGTCAACCGAAACTCTACTTTAGTTTTGTTGTACCATTGAACCAATTGTTTAATGACCCCAAGAGGTCACAAGATACATCTGAGTGGCCGTGTGATGTTTAACAAGAAAGAAAGAAGAAGAAAAGAAAAAATATTTCTGATATACAACAATATGTAAAATCTTCTTTTTTTCTCAAAATCAAAATAAATCAAAACCTTAAAATGAAACAACCTAAGGAAGATAGAAATAACTTAATCCTTTGGTTGAACTCCTCAAAGCTCATGGGCATATACAGCCTAAACCACAGGTTGCAAATATGTATCGCTTGGCCGTAAATGGTCACATGCCAAATAGGTTGGGATCTGCTGCATCAGACACACATCTAATTAGCCCCAGTAGTTACATCTCAGACCCTTTCAGACCCTAATGAAGTTAATGGGACCACATTTGTACAACTCCAAAACCTAAATCCACTAATATGAGTAGCATCATCTGCCAATCAACTGCATTATGTCTCAAAACGTCTATTTTCCTCACTGATAATGTTCTGCAGTGCTCTAATGGTGGTTCAAGTTGTATTGATAATGACTGAATGTTTATTTTAGTGTGAAGTAATCCTATACATGTGTCATTATTGTCACAGCAGGCAAGAAGTAGCCAACTTCTAAAAAAAAAGTATTTATTCAGGAACTCTTTAAGTGAAAGTGAAAATATTTCAGTAGCTTACCGGTTCATCCAAAACATATTACAATCATATAATATAAGCTGTATTTGAGGGATTCAAAGTGAAACATATATAGACTATTTATTTTCAAGAGCAGACTATAACGTCTACATTATGTAGGCTACAAGAAAATATGAGTGATGCTCTTAATGTTTAAAGCCTGAGCAAACAGTTTGTGCTGTATTTTATATAAATGTTTTTTTTTTTTAAATCTATAAAACATAAGGGTGGGTTTGCTTTTTGTTTATGGGATCTTCACAGAAAATATGTGTTTCCATGTGCTGCATTTAACAGTATGTTGCAATGGCAAACAAACAACGGATTGATGATGCAAATGACCCATGAAGTGCCTCCCTTCATGTTCCTGCAAATGTGGGCTCCCATGTGGGCTCCTGCAAGGATTTCATTTCTGTTGTTTCTTGATTTTGAACAAAATAAGTGATTTTTTTTTTTAATCACTTGTGGCTATTTCTAATCGTGATTTAAGCAGTTGAACAATTGAGCTGTGCCTTTTGTCACGGGTGTTTTCTCCTTGAAATTATCAACCAGGAAAACAAATCCAGCCCAAAATGGTTGATTGAGCAATTCACAAAAACAGACCCACCCTTCTGATAAGCCTGCAGCTTCCTGCTTCCCTAAACTGTGTTTTCCATTTTGTTATCATGTTTTATTATTACAGCCGGTAGCCTATGCCTCCACACATTGTTAGAGACTGTAAGGTATCACATCCCTGAAATGAGAACTTTAGCTGTTTTGATGAGGTCTAATGGGAGTTGTAGAGACCTGAGTTTTTTATCTTATTGCACTTTTCCTCTGTAAAAAATGATAATCCAGCACATCTTTACTCACATGGTGCATGGGAGAATCAAGAAGACTTGAGAACCAGCCTCACTTACAGAACCTGAACAGTCTACTTATCTGAATGTCAATTATATATTTTTCTATTTTCTATTTTATAGAAATTGATCAGATCATGTCAAAGACATAGATCTTCAGAAAAAAAGAGAGAGACCTTTTGGATTTTAAATCAATCTTTTTATGTGATTGGTTTTGTCTGATACTGTTTGTTTATATTTAAATTGCCTGATTAACATTATTATGTTACATACATTATGTGTTGGTTTTAACAACCAAACTGTTCTTCGGTTCGTATGTGTGGCTGCACTTTTTTGTGACCATCGATACCTTTTATTCATGCATTGCAAAATGTATTTTTATGTGAAAAAAGCTACATGCATTATGCAGAATTCTGTGAATGTAAGAATCTTATTGTTAGAATATATTATAGTTCTTCTAGATGGTATATGGACATATTTTTCTACTTTGTTTTGTTGTATGTTGTTCGGTACTGTTTTCTTTAAAGAATGTGCACCACAAATCTACTTCATCTGTGTGTGTGTGTGTGTGTGTGTGTGTGTGATTTATTAGCATTAGTCCCCAGCAGATAAATACACAGATAGATACATACATTGATACATACACAGATAAAGATAGATAAAGTATGAAGTTAACATTTTTTCTCTGTAAAATTACTGTATTTCACTTGTAACTGATACAGGAGCTGGTGGCAACAGTTAGCATGAAGCACACTGAGTCTACTTTCAAAATAAAAGCCATACATTTGCCAATAAGTTGTGAAATTTCTAAAAAAGTTGCAAGGACTCGCCCACTTACTGTTGCATTAAGGATATACATCATGAAGTGGTGAACTGTTCAAAAGACCTCTCTGTCATGAGGATTATGATTCACTTTAATATTTCTGTAGTGGAAAGTAACAAAGTATAATTTACTCAAGTAGGCTATAATTAAAATCTGATTACCTGTATGTAACTTGTGTTTAACAGCGGTCATTGTGGCCACAATTAACATTTACTGTATGATAAATGTAGCACAAGTCATAAAGGTAGCAAACTGACTCACTAATGCCCATTAACATCTCTCTAAAGTTTAGCTAACATTAACCAGCTTAGCTTCACTCCAACTACAACTCTGAAATTCTGCTTTCTTGTTAAATAATAATTATCCAATGATATAACAGGCGCCATTCTGCAGTGCGTTTACTTTTGATAATTATACTTCTTTTTGGAATGCAGTTTTAATTTTTCCATTGTAGACTAAGTGAAATAATTCACCACAGCCATGTACAATAATGTGGCCTTCTGAATGTTGCTCATAAAACGAACAGTTCATTTTTCCTCCACTGAATCAGCCATTTATAATTAGATAAATTAGACTCTACGTGACTTGTTGTCCTCGCGGCGTAATGAATCATCACACTCACGAGCAGTGACGCAAGAGTTTATGAGTTGTAACCTGCGCTGCTCTCAGCTTCAGTACGTGCTGCCGCTCATCACGCTCAGTGTACGACGGCTCTGCTGCTCGCAGTGTGGCTCGAGTAAGGACTTCACTCATACTTGTTTGGACTTGTATTGTCGCTTTTTTCTTGGTGGAGCAGGGTTGAAATTCCTAGACAGGTAAGCCTCCTTTCACCAAATCATAATTCTATGTATTGTGATTTTTGTGCATGAAGACAGTGTTTGTACCCCCCCACAGATAATACTATGCATCTGATGAGTGGTGTCATAGTGTGCCTTGGTGTGTTTGGGGCTGCAAGGCTGCTGTCCCTCCCCTGGCTCTGCAGCCTGCTGGCAGGACTGGGGCTCTTCGTGGTCTGGAGGGGTTCCTGGAAGTTCATACATGTAGCTCTACGCACCATCAAAAGAGACCTAATGTAAGTAGTTGGTGTGAATGTGCATGTATGTGCATGTTTGTCATATTTGACACTTATTCATCTTCCGTGCTGCCTACTCCATTCCTATTTTTAACTTTCTTTCATTCCTCCCCTTTCTACTCCTCTCGATCTAAAAGGTGTCTGGTTGTGATCCTGCAAGTGAGGTTTTCCATGTACCGTAATCTGCGAAATAAAAGCACCATCCCTGCCCTGTTTGCCAAGATGGTGACACGGCACCCAGACAAACCTGCCTTGATCTACGAGGCTACAGGAGAGGTGAGGACTCATCAAAGATTACAAATAAATGCAGCTTCATCAGCACCTTAACAGCAGAATAGTGGACCCTAATATCAGCCATATTGTTGTCAAAACTTACTGCATTTCCATATTCACTTTATCCCAGGTCTGGAGTTTCAGGGAGCTGCAGGAGCGATGCCATGCTGTGGCTCACTGGGCGCTGGCACAGGGGTGGGCCGAGGGAGATGTGGTGGCCTTGTATATGGAAAGTCAGCCTTTAGTGGCAGCTCTGTGGTTGGGTCTGGCGATGATCGGTGTAGAGGCTGCACTCATCAACCACAACCTTCGACAGCACTCACTGCTGCACTGTGTCAGCGCATCTGGTGCTCGGGCAATGGTGTTCGGGACAGAGATGAGAGAAGGTAGGAACATATATGCTCTGCTAATGCAAAAATGTGTATTCTTGTGTTACATTTGTGACTTTTCATTGTCTCCCAGCGGTGTCAGAGGTGAGCGGCTCTCTACAGCCCGACATGGTTTTGTTCAGCAGTGGTGAGCGGGACGATGAAGAGCTCCAAGTTCAGAGCCTGGACGCCCTGCTGGACCGTTCGCCCAAACACCCACCACACTACACACTCAGGAAGGGATTCAATGGTGAGGATCTGCAGGGTGTTTGTGCGGGTGTGACTGTGTTGCCATATCATGTCTTTATGTTACATATTACAAAGTTTTGATTGCAGCGCCTTCTTTTCCTCAGCAAGTCTTTGCCTGTCAGAGTGAACTGCTCGCTGCCAGATTTCACTCTCTCTGGTCTTTTTATGAAATTGAATCATACCACACACCACTGTCAAACAAATTGTCAACTCACTTCAAAGAAATATTATATGTCATACAACATTTATGTGCCTTATGAAAGATGTTGTTTTTATTTGATATAATACATTTAAATTTGACTCTAAACTTCACTTTTGCGTTATTAGATGATTGATTATGTTTGTTCATGAACCTTTCTCTTATTGATTTGCTTATCTGAATAGTTTTTACCTTTGTTATCACATGGCATTCCTAAGTTAATGCTCTTCAAGTCTTTGCATGTCAGACGTACAGAGGATGTGGAAGGAGAGAGGAACAAGGAATGATGGTGGGGGGGGGATACCACACGCAGGAAACACTGCGAAATAAACAAAAGGCAAAGCATGAAGGTGAAAAGGAGTATTGAACATTCGCTATAAACATTCAGCTCCTAACTCCTCACTTTTCTTTCTTTTCCTGTCTTCTCCTCTCTCCATGCAGACAGACTTTTCTACATCTACACTTCTGGTACAACAGGAATGCCAAAGGCAGCTGTAGTGGTGCATAGTCGGTGAGTTTGTCTGTGATGCACTGTTGACTTTATGGAGGGATCTTCTTGAAAAATCTTTGAAAGCACATTTTTAAAATGACACTCACAGTGGCCACTTTGTGGGAAACGCTGCAGGACAGCTGTGCCCAATTGCGCCAACTCTGATGATTTGCCCACACACATCTGCTGACTATTTTTTCAACCCTGTGTCTCATTTGTCATTTTCAAATGACTGCGCTCCAAAATGTATCTAGTTAGTAACTCTTACGCTCTGAGCTCAGGAAAATTTAGCAACCCGTGAAAAAAACCTTTAAAATTTTAACATCAGAATCCAGAAAATTGCAGTTACAAGTGTGTCAATTAAAGAAGGATTTCTGGTGAGTGTCTTTTGATGAGCTGAGGTCTGGTGATGATAGATGTCAGTCAGTTTAATCCATCTTTCTTGTCAGGTATTATCGCATCGCTGCCTTTGGTTTCCACTCCTTCGGCTTGTGCCATGATGACATAATTTACAACTGCCTTCCCCTGTATCATTCGGCAGGTAGGCCTCACTCCATTTGCTCTCTATCAGCCATAATCTTCTTATACTGTCTTTAACGGGACATGTTGTTGTATCTTCAGTGACAGATTTACCTCAATCCCCATATTATGTCATCGTGTCTTTTGAAAATGCTCGATTTTTTTCATATATGAGAAAGACCATACAAAAAGTAGCATCATCCCACCTCCTTACAAACATAACATTTTTCTTTATATTTGCCACTTCTTTTATATTTAATACCACAGCAATTATACCATGATGCTATTATAATAATCATACTCATACATAACAACAACAGCTTTATTGCTATCATTACTGAAAACATCATCACACCCATCACCATTAACATCATCATCATTGCTGTACTTTTGCATCTGTGTGCCGGGATTCTCTAATAAATTCTAACTATTCCTCTCTGAATGAACCGTGCCAGTAGTTGGTAGTTGTATCTTTATGCCCCTTGTGGATAATATCATTGATTTGCAGTAACCATGTCTTATTGTGATGTATTATATTTCCACTTTCTTAGATCAATGGTAACGTCTGGGTCAAGGCTACATCTCTGACTCTGACTAGTATACTGAAAAATGTCTCACCAGAATCTGTTAAGCTTTAGGAGAAAAAACTGAATAAGTTGACTGTTAGCGTTATGTGTTTCTTTGTGTGTGTATATACAGTGTATGAGATCGTGCATGTGAACATATGAATGTTTGCAGGTACCATCATGGGTGTGGGCCAGTGTTTGCTCTTTGGTTTGACTGTTGTAGTGAGGAGGAAGTTCTCAGCCAGTCGCTTCTGGGATGATTGCGTCAAACACAACTGCACTGTGAGTAAACACTGCCACCAAAGTTAGTTAACAATGAGGTTGTTCTACTGATTCTCTTCAACCAATACTGACTGAAGTTACTGAAGTTATATTGTTCTGTCCTTTGTCTGTGTCTGTGTGTGTGTGTGTGTCCAGGTAATTCTATACATAGGTGAGATTTGCCGTTACCTGTTGGCCCAGTCGGTCGGTTCATCTGAGGCACATCACCGGGTACGTGTTGCCTTTGGTAACGGCCTCCGTCCTGCTGTGTGGGAAGAGTTTGTCAAGAGATTCAGAATCAAACGAGTCGGGGAATTTTACGGCGCCACCGAGTGCAACTGCAGCCTGATCAACATAGACGGAAAGGTGTGCGTTATCTTAAATGACTTCAAGGTAGGAAGTGAAGGATTTTCCAAACCGTATCCTGTCTCATGTACGTGTCTTACGTGCCCAGGTGGGGGCGTGTGGCTTCAGCAGTCGCATCCTGCCCAACTTTTACCCCATCAGACTCGTCAGGGTGCAGGGGGAGAACGGACAGCTGCTCAGGGATTCACAGGGACTCTGTATACCCTGTCTGCCTGGTGAGAACGCACACCTACATACACAAAGCCACAACTGATAAAAACCTTATATATGTGTCAAAATAATCCATTGTCTCTTCCATCTCTCTCTGACTCTGCAGGTGAGCCAGGCATGTTAGTGGGACGCATCAACCACACTGATCCGCTCCGGAGATTCGACGGCTACGCTGATCAGGATTCCACCAATCGGAAAATAGCTCACAATGTCTTCAAGATGGGAGACTCTGCTTATGTCTCAGGTTTGTTTCATCCCGTCTCTTTGGAATACAGTCAGAATAATGATGATCGACTGTCCGGGTTCATACGCGTTTCCTCCCACTGTCTGAAGACATACAGTCTTAGACAGCTGGAGTGGAGACTTTAAATTGCCCATAAGTGTGAAAGTTAGTGATTCACTGTCTGTGATGACAATACACTTTATTTGACCCTCAAACTTCAGTTTGACCATAGGAGATGTTTCACTTCACAGTAAAGCCCACCACAAATAGTCATCATGACAAATCTTTAATTAAGTCCATAATTGCAACATTTACAAAAGGCTTCTCATACGGTTTTGATGGCACAGTGACTCACCATCATATTATATCAAAGTCAGAACTGTACTGGTGAATCATCATCACTACAGACTTTACCTTCTTCCCCTCCAGGGATGATGATGATGATGGTTATTATTTCTGTCTCTGTCTTTCTGTCTCTCAGGTGACGTGCTGGTGATGGATGAATACGGCTACATGTATTTCAGGGACCGCAGCGGCGACACGTTTCGTTGGCGAGGGGAGAACGTTTCCACCACAGAGGTGGAGGGAGTCCTCAGCCGCCAGCTGGGACACACGGATGTAGCCGTCTATGGAGTTTCTGTACCAGGTAGAGACGAGACAGTCAGGATGGGAAAAAACATACAAAGCCACATGAATGAAAGCAAAAAGATTAAGGGATTAAAGTGGGTGTTACGTCATATAGTCTTCTGTTCATTACTTCTCCTGTCTGTCTGTGTGCAGGTGTGGAGGGAAAGGCCGGTATGGCAGCCATAGCTCACACAGGGGGCCAGTTTGACCTCGATGTGTTCTTGATCGCTGTGCAGAAAGCCCTGCCTTCCTACGCACGCCCCGTCTTCCTTCGACTCGTGCCGTTTGTTGACACTACAGGTGAGACGGTGATGCAAGGACATGCAAACACACACACACACATTAAAAAAGTCGCACATGAACTTCATTTTCCACTTTGGTCCTCAGGTACCTTCAAAATCAAGAAGACACGACTGCAGAGGGAAGGATACAAGCCACAAGACTCGAGTGAAAAGATTTATTTTCTGAACAGTCGTGCTGGGCGTTATGAGGCTGTTACTGATGAACTATACAATGCCATCATGGAGGGGAGAGTGTGTCTCTGAGACAGGAGGAGGCTGAGAAGATACAGACTGTTGAAGAGGGCAGAGTTTATATTTCAAAGGGTAAAGAGAGAGAAAGAAAACTGTCAACCTTTGCAAAAAACTCTTTTTTTTACCAAATGTAATGCAATCTTTCTAACATTGGACAGTATCTTACATTGTGTCAATGTTATTCCATATCCAGTAAAATACTTTATAAGCCTGTAACAGTTGATGGCATTTGAACAGAAGACAACATGAATCAATTTACATCAATTCTATAAAAAAAGAAAAAGAAAAAAACAGGACAAATGGAGCTAAAACCCAGCTTTTAATTTAAAGTAAACTCAAGTTATAAGTCTCTGTTGTTGGGATATGGTACAATTTCAGAGGATGTATCAGTGCCTTTTAAACACACACAGCAAATATATATATTTTCATCACACTCATTAGAAACAAAATCCAATCTAATCAATTCTTAAAGTTATTTTAACAGGACTAAGTCCACATCTATGCTAGCAGCCGTACGTAGACACAGCGGTGCTTTAAGCTAAATGCTAATGTCAGCATGCTAACATGTTCACAATGACAATGCTAACATGTTGATGCATCAACATATGCTAATTAGCACTAAAGACAAAGTACAGCTGAGGCGGATAGGAACCTCATTAGTTTTGCAGGTATCTGGTCATAAATGAAAGTATTGGACAAATTAAAATTCTACTAAATGAAAAGTCAAGGGATCACCAAATTGATTAAAATTCATCTTGACGGGAACATAAATGCCGGTACCAAACGTCATAGCAGTCCATCCTATGGTATCAACATATATCAACCTCTTGGTGGCGCTAGATGAAAAGTCAGGGGGTCACCACGGTCATCAGGAGTCATTCTCCGGGGAACATGGATGTGTGTATAAAATTTCATGGCAATCCATCCAATAGTTGTTGAGATATTTCAGAGATTATCAACATGATTCATCTGGATTGGTTTGTGATTGCCAGATTCATTGCTGACGATGTTTTGGGCTCTGTTCAGTGAAACATGGTAGGTCACACTGAACCTGGGCTTGCTGCTCTGTTTTTTGTCTTTCGTCTTTCCAGCTGGTTTGGTTTTCTTCTCCTCTCTCATAGAACAAATTACTGAGTTTTTGTCTTCAGTCAGACGTCCGCACTCTGACATATTGCTGTTGCTGGTAGTCGATGCAGTGTTAATGTCTCCCTCAGTGCAAGACTCACTGTTCATCACCCGATCCTCCTCAGTGATGGCAGTGTCTTCCACAGGGACATGATCTGACCCCACGCTGACGTTCACTCTCTGTGCCAACACAGCGAGGCCTCCACACAACGATATACTCTCAAAGTATGGGTACATCTTTTCAGTAAAGCAATGTCTAAACGTGAAAAGATGGGTGTCAGTATCAGCGTTCATGAATTCCAGCGTCCCTTCATCCCAGTCCAGCTTCACACGGACTCTGCTAAGGTGGCGTGAGTTGTCGAGATCTAGGTCTTGAGATGGAGTGGTCAGAGCTGTGTACTCGCCGTCTCGCAGGCTGATACACCAGAGTCCTGCCTCTGGACAGGCCTCAAACTCTGTCCTCCTGGACAGGGACTGAGCAGCCACTCCGACTGTCCAATTATTGGTGTCACCAACCTGTTGAAATCAACAGAGAAAAAGATTAAACATACAGGTAGATGACAAGACAAGAAATGTACAGAAATGGTGCGACGTCTGAAAGGTGTGGGGGGAGGGGGTTTCCAATGCTATTTGACCATCTGACAAGCAGTTCTGACGCAGTGTACTGGCCCTTTAACAGAGCAATAGAGCTAGACCAATATATCGGCCGATATTAGCTTGCAGATATATTGGAATTGGTGTGTATGTTGACCGATAAGTAGCAAGTGGTTGCAGTAAAGAAGTGAGTTTGAGGCATAGACTGTATATAAAGATGGACGACGCGTCTCCACTTCCTCCCATTTTAGAAAATGAAGCCAAAATACCCCGGATCATTCATCCGGTCATTTGGAGCCAGAGTCTGCGCAGTAGTGATCCGCTGTGGAGCTGCGGTATTGAGTTCCTGCCTATACAGCCGCCTGAGCCAATCGCGAGCACGCTCACAGTTGCCAATCATGACGTGACACCCCGTTTTTATAGCATCAAATAACTAATTAAAAATCAAACTTATCAGAAGAATAAACACTTGAACACACATCAGCGTGATTAGAACTACCTAAAATGACAGAAACCATCTTTGGGAAAAATGTATTTGACATGTACTTTGACTTTTCAGTTTGGCCCATGTCCCATCTGCTAACATGGAGGAGGCGGGGCTTATGACCTATACTGCAGCCAGCCACCAGAGGGCGATCGAGATGTTTTGGCTTCACTTTTGGGGAGTTGTCACATCGTCTGTCACATCTTTATATACAGTCTGTGGTTTGAGGTCATTTAGAAACTGTGTCATGGTTACATAGTTTGTCCCCCCAGAGATGGACTTGTCCCCCCCCTCCTCCAAAACAATCTAAGGGATCAGTATCATGATTGTGTGATGTCATGTGTTTATAAAAATAAACTATCGAGCTATATCTAGTTCTCAGATTTTTCAAACCCCCTAATACTGACATCAGTATCTGCCTTGGTCGGTCAGGCTATATTCAATATACAGTATGTGAATCAAGAAAATTACCAGTACATTAAAAAGCAGCCTATAAATCATGTGTACTGCAATTAACCAATAATTACAGCTCATTGTTATACTGCTCAGCTAGTAGGTATGTAAATACCTCAATATCCCAGCAGTGCAGTCCTGAGTCAAAGCCCTCTCTTGCCAGGATGCAGGAATAAGGGTGGAAACGTTCAGGGTTAGCTGGGACAGGGACAGCAGCGTCTGGACTCTGCTCCAGCCCCTGTGAGCGTCCAGGGGTGATATGGACACTGTTTAACCCAGGAGACACCGTCAGAGACTGGCCAGCTGTCCTGGGGTCCAGGGTCACTGGAGCTGGAAGGTACAAAGGGGGTCAGAGGGACTGATGGAGGGAGCAGGGAGGGAAGGAACAGGAAGTGCATGCGTGCATAGAAAGAGACTGACAGTACGGGGTGATGTGTTTCATCTTCTCCCACACAGCAAACTGGAGGTTACTCAGGTGTTTGGCCACATCTATTAGAGGTCTGCAAACCTCCTGTGGCTCCCTGCTACCTGTCCATATACTGCAGTAAATAAATACGAACATGCAGACAGTTAGGCAGCTGCATTTGCATGTACAGTATATGTGCTTGTGTGAGAAAAACACCCAGAAATGTCACATACCTATTCATTGTGTCTTGGTAGTGCTGTAAAAAAAAGACTTTGTATGGTTACTGTTTTAAATACAAACACCTATTCACATTAATTGGCTTATTATGTAACATTAGATTGATGTTACCTCTAAAAATTCAACCCCGTCTCCTCCTGCATCTAGCTCCTCTTCAATCAGCTGGATCTTTTGCTCCAGAGATTTTATCACCTGATTGATTCGGTCTACCCGTTCTTCTGCCTCTCTCTTCTTCTCCTCCTGTTTCTTTCTGAGTGCAAGCAGCCTGGCTGCTTTCTCCTCTCTCAAAAACTGGTGAAGACTCTCAAATTCCTTTTTCATGCGCTCCTCTGTGAGTTTGGCCTCAGCCTGAGAAGAATAGAAAAAGCAAGGAGGAGTGTGAGGAAAGAAGAGGAGGTCCTAAAGCAGTGAACCGATCAACCGATAATTGATTTTGTTGAGTTTTGTAGTCGCAATTCTACCTGGTTATGTCTGGATGCATGTTCACAGGTCTGAGTAACTTTCTCAAAGATAATCTTCTTCTTCTTCAGTCCATTTAGAGATGTTCTGAGCTCCTCCTAGTGGCAAAAAGGAGAATTACTTTGAAACAATGCTCCATTAGTATCTGTTGAGTAACTATGCAGATAGTAACTAAGTACATTTACTCATGCACTCTCTAGAACTTAGGTACGTAGCAGTTTAGTAGTAGGTACTTGTAGTTTACTTGAGTAAAGTACACTTCTTTGACAGCTATACAGTTATTAGTTACTTTGCAGATTTAAGTTTTATACTCAAAACCTATGATGAGTTTATGAAAGAAGATACATTATGACATATTTAAACTACCCACTAACACTATATATAAAAGTAGCTCCATCTCTACAAGCTAAAGGTGGTGCCTACATGTTTACACATCAATAATTATAATCAAGTAATATACTATATGATAATACAACACTGACAGGGGCCATTCTGCACAATGAGTACTTTTACTTTTGATACTTTACACAAGTACATACTGTTGATACTACAGCAAAATTTTACTTAAGTAAAAGTAGAAGCAGTGGCACTACTTACTTTTGTAAGTGAATTTTGCAGTGGTGAAATGTAACCAAGTACATTTACTCAAGTTAAAAATATAGGGAAATATAGTATGTTTTACTCCACTTCATTTATTTAACAGCTATAGTTACTAGGTACTTTGAAAATTAAAGGCTCTGCACACTCGCAGGTGTTTTCACTTGCTCTGGCTACTGAGACCTCTACTCAGGTTGAAGTTGGGAGGAGCTCTGCTTACAGCAGGTCTTAAAAAAACATTGAATTCAGTCCCTCAAGAGCAGGCCTTAGAAGGTATCAAAAAGTCTTGAATTTAATTTACAAATGTCTTAAAAATTTTCCCTTGCCAGCTATAGGCAGTGTAATGTTAAAAATGTTAAAATGTTTAAAATGTTTTTTATGTGATTGCAGGCTGTCAGGAGACATTACACACCTATAATCTAATAGTGGGGTTGTTGTAACAGTGGACCATCAGACATGTAGCGAACACTGTCACTACTGCTAGCTACAATATGAAGCTCATCGTCTCATAATGGGCAAGGGTCAATTTGAGCAAAAATAAACTTAACCTAATTCTCTTTTAATTGGTTAATCCATCCATCAGTTTTCTGACACTTCCTTAATTGTCCAGGTCACGTTAATTGATTCATTATATTACTAGGAATTTTTGTTATATACAGCTGGGAAGTACTGACAAAAATGTGATATGAATGTCAATAAATTCATGTACTTTAGAAACAAATGTGGGCATTATTGTGCCTAATGGTCATACTTTTATCGGTATATGAAAAAGGTGTTAAATTTCATTCTCCCTGAGAACATTGTCCTGAGAAGAATCCTGATCAGGCAGTTAAGTGAAACACCTGTGTGGGTGCCCTGTGGCTGTGCAGGAGCTCTAAGACTTTATGTACAAAATATATGATCACATTAAAGTTTTATTGATCAAACTATGAAACAGTGTATTGGATTTGTTCTACTTCAATCAGCTAAAACATTAAAATGCTGCTTATACTTTAATGCATCAGTATTAATAAATCAGTAATATTTAAGAAATATAACACTGACAGGGTTCACTCTGCATAATAAGTATCTCTTTTGATACTTAGATACTTTTACCTAAGTAATAATTTGAATGCAGAGCTTTTGCTTGTGGAGACACTGAGGCTTTGTTACTTTTACTTAAGTAAATTATCTGAATACTTGTTTCACCAATTACTAAATCAACATACTGATACAGTTATCAACACGTGTGTTCCTGTAGCACACACAGGTATTGATTAAAATCATCATGTGAGCCATATTCATGAGCCAGCAGCACTATGTAATGACAGTATTCAGAGGAATTTAACATAACCCACCAGCTCTTCAGATTATTCCTAGCTTTTTTATAAGTGTGTGTGTGTGTGTGTGTGTGTGTGTGTCAAATTTCATGTCCTATGAGATCTAAACATGCATTTGTGACATGATGATGGCAACAGTAATTACCATCTTAGTTTTCAGCTCGGTGCCTCTTTAAAAGTCACTCTAAATTCTGCCTGTACAAACTAATCTTGGATTAACACAAGGCGGCATCTGTTTGGGCAGGAAAATGAATATTTACAGGGGATAAAAAAAAAAAATGCCTGACTGCCTCCTTGTTTAAATATCTGCTTTTGCTGTGGTTGCAGGAAGCATGTTAATGGAAAAGTAGGAAACAGTCATGAGATGGCCCCCTTTAGTCTCAGCAAAAAATAGGGTTCAAATCTTGGCGGAGCCTGTGTTGTTGAGAGCTCCGCTGTTATTTGACGTCTTTGTGTTTCTGTTTGGTCTGGCTTTGTGGCAGCAGGGCGGCTCTAACTGTAAACCCAACATTCAAGCACTCTTGTTGGCAATCATCTGCCTTGCTGAAGTGTCCTTGAGGAAAACAGTGAATTCCAATCCAATCCTTCAGCATGATGCAGTATTGCTTTCAGTGGAGGAATAAGTGGGCCTCTTTCGGGTCTTTTACTTCAGTGGTTCCCTCAAAGCGGTCGCAAAATAAATCTCAGGGTTCACAAGATGAGTAATGTGATAGGAAAGAATCAAAAACAAGTGGGGTTAAGGAGTAGCAAGCAGTATTAATTCATTATCCAAACATTATTTTATGTTTTAATTCCAATTTTACTATCAAGTGAGACACATTTTCTTTCTCCCACAGCTTTATAATAATAATACTTCTCTCAGCGGCTCAAATAACTAAGTCATTTGTAGAACTGATGTTTTCAATGCAATGCAGATGTATAGGAGTCGTAGCTGCAGTGCCTGATACCTAATTCCTACCTTGCAGTCAGTTGCAGCTTCAGTCAGGAGGTAAACTCTGTGTCCTGCGTGGCTCCCAGCTGCACATCGTTTACACAAAGGCTCCAGGTCATCCAAACAGAACACAGACAGGCTCTCTTCATGTTCCTCACACCGCTCTGGAGAGTCAACTGACCAGGGAGGCGAGGCGAGGCCTTCTGCCTCTGCTCCAGGAACGGATCCAGGGAGAAAGGCTCGGCAGCTCATGGAGGGGCCGCCGGCAGTCGGAGCCTCCAGATTTGAAGCCAGTTTGGTTTGTGTCAGAATGAAGCAGTGAGTTTGCACGAAACAGAGGAAAAGTGTGGGCACAGAAGAAGGGGAGGAGCAGTGTGTTCATATGTGTTGGTATCATGTGCAGTTGCCTTACATCAGTCTTGATGTGAGGCATGGATTCATGCTGTATCTGTGTACGGCATGAGAGGCACTGAAGTTACATACTGTAGATCTGCTTACACACTCCTTCTCAAACTTGAAGCTTAGCCAATGTGTCTACACCAGATATAGCCATACATCACTCTGTAGTGACGTTCATGACCCTGCGATTTATGGTATATTCTCACATCCAGAGGCCAAATTCATGCCTGTGTGTTTTACTACTTCACCTATTTCCCTTCATAAAGGTGTAGCAGTTCTATCACTGAATGGTATATTTTGCAAGCAAAAATAAGGTGTAATTGGGCGTAAGTGCGAATTTGTGTAATGTGCACAGTTTCCATTTTCCACTTGTTGTATCAACTTTTAAATTATTGTATGTTTATTTTACCACGTTGAAGCCTGTGGGATTCAGGGTTTAATAAAATAGCGAGAGTGAGAATGTCTGCAAGTTACAAACAGTAGTACTTCATGTACTGTATGCCAGGCCTGAGTTATGCTGAATGGATCCAGTTTCATCGGCCTTTAACATTTTGAGCTGCTCAGGTCAGAGGACATGTAGAGTAGATCACTTTTGACAGGTGAATCATATTTCATTGAATCACATGCTCTAAAGTGAAATGAAAGACATATAATCTGTTTATCCTCAGTTTACAACAGGTCAGGTGATACATGGTTATTATGTGGCTTTGTGGATAGACTCACATAGTCTTGTTACTGTTAAGGTTTACTGTCTCAGCCTTCTCAGACTAAAAGACTAGTAGAGAGATAAACAGTGATATTACTGTGATGCCATGTCATTAATAATGCTTACACATATTCCTCCATACATTTCACCTTTAATGGTCTTGTCAACCATTTTGATCTCTTGTTGAAAAATTAGCTAGCACTCAGAAGTTTGTTTAGTTTTATAGGGTGGACTGAACATATAGGTATTTTTGCTACCAATTCTTTTTTTTTTTTTTTTTTTTTACAAAACATTACAAGAACATTCTTCTTTTTATTTAAAAAAGGTTTCATGTTTATGTTATATACAAAATGTTTCATTTCTGGAGTTTTACACATTACTTTTGTCTATAAAATGACATTTGTAACTAAAAGAAATGTCTTTTATTTTCCTTTAACAGAGAAAAGTGTACTTTTACTGGTACCGGACATTTCTACTGCTTTCTTTCTGGGTGAGACCATTAAAGGGTCACCTGTGAACCTTCTTTTGCTGTCTCATGCAACTGTTATCGTGTATGGACTTACTCATGTCTGCACTGTTTATATGGGTGCTGCTATACATTGATTGTGTACATGTGCATATGCAAACTTCCATTATCAGACACGATTTCTGCGACTGATTCGACCGAACACCTGAGCAGCAGGCTCTCACACACTGGCTGAGACAAGATGAAACACATCACGCCGTCTCTGCATGTGTGTTTGCATGTATTTCCTGTAATGTTTCTGTAGAGCTCTCTGTCTGCTGTCTCCTCCCCTCCCCCCGCTCCAACAGTCCTGACAGCTGAGTGTTGCCTCTCTCTCCTCTGACATGAAGGGTTTCAAAGACTGTGAAGGTGATGGCAGTGCTGATGTTTGGTGAAGTTAAAGGCTTCCCGGCATCGCTCTTAAAAAGTGGCTCACAAGTTGCAGCACACAATTTCCCCTCTCGACTGTGCAGCTCTGTCATCAGTTTGCTCAATTACAACAGCTGATTCTGGGCTGTGCCACTTAACATTAGTCACACCAGGCCCAGAAAATGGATTTGGAGTCCAGAGTGATGAGGGGGTTAGGTACAAGAATTCCCTCAGTTGTTTTTTAAGTCAGTGTCAGTTCACATATAGTCTGTCATGTGACTATAATTGTCATATAGAGGAAATTCTGAGAAAAGCCCTCACTCTCTCTGGAATACCGTTCCTCTTCCCGACTCCACTGTTTAACGTTGCTGCAAATAAACTAGAATATGAGGGCATCAGTAGGGTTAGTTGTTGTTTGCCACGTTTGTCTCAAGTGTTGACTGTCAACATAAATCAGTTTTATTGAAATGACGTGTGCGTAAAGGAAGAGGTGGAGACAGAGTGATAAAAAGGGTTAGGATAAACAACTGCAAGGAGAAAAGGATAACAGGTCAGCATAAGACAAGAGCAGAGGGGAGAAATGAACGAGAGGAGAGAGGTTGATGAAAGGGAAACAACAGAGAATGGGAGGGAGGCTCACCTGCCACCTAAACTCCAGAGAAGACAGGTACATCTCAGGTAAGCCTGTGGAAATGGTGGTAAAATATTTTTGAGCATCAGTTATGTGAAGCAGGAAGTTCTGTTTATATCCGAATGTTCGTCTCACCTTACGTAAGCCTCCCAATTACTGCAAGATGTTCAGATGTTAAGAAAATGGTGTTGGTTTTGGAATAGTCTGTCAGTGTTTTGGAACTTTAATATTATATTTATGCATTGTCACACAAAAATAGGTAATAATCTTATCCTCATATTCCCCTCTCTTTGCGGCCTGTACAACTTCAACCTCACTCTTCCTGTCCTTTGTCATTCATGCTCAACAGCAGAGAATGCTGCCGCTATTTACCAAACACCCACAAGTGCATGCAGACGCGCACGCAGGTTCAATCTGCAAATGAATACAATATCTGTTGCTTAGGCATTTCCACATCATCCATTATCTTTATTTATATCTATATCTATATCTGCGTATCCTTAGAGGGTCTTTGGATTTCCACATCAAATTAAAGGAAAAGCCAACATATTCCCACATTCTGTGTTGTGATGATTGTGGTGGAGAGTGCTGTTGCTCGTTGCTCCAAAATCTCCAGAAGGGGTTCAGTTTGGTGGAGATCTGGTGACTGTGAAGGGCAAAGCATATGATTCGCGGCACATTCATACTCATGAAACCATTCGATGACCCCTTGTGGACTGTGTGGAAGCATCATTTCTCCGCTCACTTTACGTTGCATACTGGCGCTAAATTGCTTAAATCTAGTCTTTCCTTCTGTGAACGAACAGAGCACATTGCTGACGTCATAGAGACGTTTGCTCCTCTCTATCGATGTCACCTCAGCTCAAATCTACTGACCCACATGAGGAACAAACACATGGAGCCCACCGAACCCCGCCGCCTGATTCAGCATCCTGTGAGAAAATCTAAAATATTTTAGAGATGAAAAGCTAAAACATGAAACTCATTCTCGCATTATGTGTGTTTAAAAGTGAACATTAGCTTTCTTAACAAACCTGTGAACCCTGTGCTCCAGGATGTTGTTGCCCATGCTGGGATTGTGTTGGAGGGTACTTTGCCTCAGTACCTGGATGGGATCTGGACACATCGCCACCTACAGGTCACCCACAGCTTTACAGTCGAGAGTCGGGATTCCAAACAGGTACAAATCCAGGAGCCATCTGCTCCCTGACCTACATCTGGTTCTTCTCCTGTAGCCTGATCAAGCACCCGCACATTTTGTGTGTCCGTGTGTGTGTGTGTGTGTGTGTGTGTGTGTGTGTGTGGTTGGATGTGACTTTGAATGCTCCAGGTATTTGAAGGTGGTTGGGGGTGTAAGACAGAGTTGGTGCTTTCTGGCTGTCATATCTGCACCTCCACACAAGAGCATCGTGAGTTAGTGGATGAC
The DNA here is from genome assembly GCA_008360985.2 of Macquaria ambigua. Classification (NCBI taxonomy): domain Eukaryota; kingdom Metazoa; phylum Chordata; class Actinopteri; order Centrarchiformes; family Percichthyidae; genus Macquaria; species Macquaria ambigua. The sequence goes on along the minus strand of VMKM01000693.1, from coordinate 155,908 downwards.
ATGTGCCGACACATCAGAGGTATGCTTTCAGACTGCAGCTGATATTTACTGTCTATAAGCAGTCTGGACGTATACATTGTTGCTATTGCTCTATTTTATTCAAACAAACACACTTTAATGTGCTTGCATGTCTGTGCTTTTGTGTGCATGCACGCTTCAGGTAAATCAGGTGGTAAACTGGCGTGTTGGGATTGCCCCACAGCATTTCCTGTCTTCATACAGCACCCTTACAGTGCCCCAGTGTGTCTGGCCGCTGGATCATACCAGGAACAGACACGGTGGGCCAACATACTACAAGCTGCAACACAACACCAGAGCTCTGGTATAGTTCTCTTATCACTGTTCCCAATCATGAGCCAGACAAATTATCCACACAAACCTATTCTTTTCCCCATCCAATCCCTTGATTATGTGTTGTCTGCTAGTGCTCTGGTGTGAAGATTCAACTGAGTCCAGGTCCTTCTTAGATGCTGTGTCTTCCTTGAAGAAGCTCAGAGGAAAGTGTCAAACAGAAGTCCATCCAATGGGCAGTGAGGAAGAGGTGAGCAATCACCGGAGTAAACCTCTTTACCTCCCATAAATCCTTCTTCTCTCTGTCCATTTTAAACCATTTTACTTCTTTTTCTGTTTTCTCTAATGTTTAACCATCTTTCACTTATCTACCAGTCATCAGACAAAAGGTCTGGTACTTTCACCTGTTTGTGTTGTGTGCTGTCGTGTATTGGTGTGTTGTTGTTTGCTCCCATCTTTCATCTTCCTACTTCTTCTTCTTCCATCTCCCTTTGCCCTTCAGGTGTTGGTAAGCATGGTGATGGAAGAAGTGATGTTCTACCTCAAGGAGCAAGTGTTTCCCAGGATTACTGTACATCACAGCAGGAGGAGGGAAGCCTGGATAGGAGTTAGTGAAAAGGACAAATAATATATATACAATATATTTAGGCTTAAGCGTACAAATACATATACCAATGGACAAATGTATCTTAACCTTAACCTATAGTATATGTGTTTATGCCTGCCTGTCAGTTGCTGTCTGAGGTCTACAGGACAACAAAATGTCAGGTAAACGCTGCCATGGCTGCTCTGAAGGAGGAACTGTCACTTTATCGTTCTGATGTGGAGAAAGCGATCTCTGCAGGACTGCAACAGGCCAGTCGGCTGCAAGACCACATCGCTCACACGATCACAGGTGTGTGTTTGTGTCCGTGAAGTCAGACGATGTAAACTGAGACTGCGTCCTTCATCTTGATCCGTTTCTTCTCACCTCAGAGGACATGTGTGAGCCGATGTTACAGTCTCTCCTACGCACGATCATCCCGAGGCTCGACCGCACTCTGCAGGAAGTGGCCACGCCCATCTGTGATGGATTTGCTTCTGCCTGGCAATACTTCCTGGAGACATGTGATGACATCATAGACCTGGGATCAAATGGCACATCAGAGAAAGATATCAAAAAAGAGGTGCATTGGGCAGTTATATCATTTAAAGTCAGAAACGTCCTCGTAATTTCTGTGACCCCTTTTCCTTTATGTTTTTTAAGATGCTAATGTTGATGTTGCTGTTTCACATTTTAGCAACGAAAAGGTTTTAAACCAGTTGTGAGCCCAAATTCAAATCTGAGGGGTCCCAAAATGATTAAAGGGACAAGAAAGAAAAAAAGTCGCTAAAATTTTGTTTAATTTATGCTTTTTTTCTCTTTGAAATACCTGATACTTCCATCTCTTCAAGCCTCTTAAATCCTTCAAATAAAATAATGTGAAAAGGAAACACTACAGCACTAAGGCCGTAATTTGTGATCAAGGGTCACAAATAGTATTGCTTCCTTTTAAATGGTCACAAGCCAAAAATGTATGAATTACTGTTCTAGACTGAAAGATCGTAGCTGAAAATTTTGTTTTCAGCTACAAAGTAAGAGCGGAAGGAGGATCTTTGACAAACTTTGTCCCTCAGGCGACAGGAGAGGTGTTTTTATAGTTTCTTTAGACCACTTCATTATTTGACTGCCAGCTATGCAACTGTAATTATGTGATGGAATGTGACGTGTTTACGAGGCCCGAGGCATCAAATACTTTAATGGAAGCTCAGGTCATGTTTCTTTTAAAATATGAATAATTATCATTAAGAGTAATGTATGAAAATACATGTGGGTACCTTATTAAACATTTTCTATTAAACCAGTGTGGAATATATCATCTGTTCAGCATTTTTACGCAGAGCCCGAGGCTTGTACAAAGAGCTACACTCTGATGTGAGCTGATAAAACTGGCAGCTCATTCACACAGCGCATACCACTGTACATAAGATGTTTCTCTCTTAGGTGCTGACGCCTCTGAGTGGCTTCGGACCAGATGATGTCAGGATGTGGCAGTGCCTGGACAGGCTGGAGTTGAGCTCAGAGGGGCGTACGTGGCTCCAGGAGACATGGGGGGTCCACAGTGGAACCTGGAGACCTTTGGTACTCAAAGCTCAGAACGCTCTCTACAAAGTAATTTAACAAACATGCTCGTGTATCCGGTAAATGAATTTAAAGAATAGCATTTTATTTAAATGTACCATGCTGTCTCTCACATCCCTCCACTCCTCTTTGTCTCCCAGGTGGTTGATATGTGTGCTTTGATGTTCTGGAGGTTGGTCGCTCGATATCCATGTTTCTCTTTTGACTCTTCCCAGCTCACGGCGGTGCTGTGTCGGGTCAAAGAGAGAGTGGTCAAGGTGTGTAACAGGGTGGGCTTAGGGAAAAACACACTCCTCTTGAACTGCAAACCACATATGCATTTCTCTGTCTGTCCCTGTCTCACACGCACATAATGCAAACAAACACAGCACCTGGACACAGAACTGTTGGCTCTTCGATCTCATTTAATTCTGGAGATGACCCTGCAGATAACGCTGCCGGCATTTGCACGTGCTGTGGGTGAACAGGTATGTGTCTTTACATCTTTATGTTTTTATCTTCCTCATTTTGGTCTTTGTTTTAATGGTAACCGCCCTTGATTTTAGGATCTGTCTCGTTATTATGCCATGGTGAACTCAGAACAAGCCCTCTTCATCCACCCTGACACCATCTTCCACTCCATCCTGAGAGACAACCTGGCCTCTTATATCCAGTCAGGTACAGTGTGTGATGACTCATTACCTACTGTAACTAGGGGCTTGTTTAAAGGGACATTCTGGTATTTTTAAACCTGGGCCCTATTTTTTACAAACTTTGGGGTCTAAATGACTGATACTTACCATTAGTTTTGGAATTCGTCCAGTAGATCGCCTCTGTCAGCATCCGCGAACGGGCTACAATGGCTTCAAAGTAATCCTTTGGGGCAATTGCGCCTGTGAAAAGTATGTCCACTAAAAGTGCTTGTTTTTGCCACTGACACAGCTCAGACTTTCTGTTTCTGGTTAAACAAAAAAGGATCTTACTCTTCAACAAAACAGCCTGTATCTGTAGGGATCCTTTCCACAATGTTGTCAGGCACTCAGTGGCAAAAACAAGCACTTTTAGTGGACAAACTTTTCACGGATGCTGATGGAGGCAATCTACTTGACCAATTCCAACAACTTTTGGTAAGTATTAGTCATTTAGACCCCAAAATTTGTAAAAATAGGGCCCAGGTTTAAAAATACCGGAGTTTGCCTTTAATCATGCCATTTGTTTGCTACATTTTCAAGAAGGTAGTGTCAAGGTTATATTAATCAGCTAACAGCTGTGTATGTTTTTTGTGTTGTTTTTCCTGCAGTGATGAGGTACTCCCTGCCACAGCAGTTCATGCCTCTTCCTGTCAGTCCCAGCAACCCCTGCAGCTCCAGCTCTAGTTTCTCTGAGCCAGTGTACCACGAGCTGCTGCCTCCTGGTGACTGCAGATGCCAAACCGCTGAAGGCTCCACCTCAGAATCGGAAACACTCACACCAAGCACCATGTGTGACTGGGATGACACTTTCACCAAATCAGAAAACTCTGAAAACCACACACCCTCACTGCTTGATGCAGAATACATCCAGCTAACTGAACCGTGAAGGAACTGTGGAACAACACCACAGAGTGCAGTAAAGTTTTCTTCTTTCTAGTGTTTAATAATTTAAAAAACAAAGATACAACTTGAACAGAAAAGGGACAATTTGACAGCTATATAGTGAAATTGGTTTAGCCTAATCAACAGGGGTTTAAACCCTAAAATGTACCATTAATTTAAAACTACAAAGTTCAAGTAAAAACGAAAACATATTAAAACATAAACATGATAACCTCACTGTACTTCCACTGTATGTTTATTTTATAGTTGAGTATATTAGAGGTGAAACGATTAATCGATTAGTCAATGGACAGAAAATTAGTCAGAAACTATTTTGATAATCAGTTAATAGTTTAAGAGGTTTATTAAGCAAAAATGCCAAACATTAGCCAATTCCAGCTTCTCAAAGCTGAGCTACGTCACTGTGTTGTAACAAACAGCTTTTATAATGTTGTTTTGTGTTTTCATACATATTTTTGACTTTGTACTGTTACTTTTGACTCAGGAAGAATAGATAAAGTTGGCTGTATGAAATCAAGTTTGAAAAGCTTTGATATGTATGTATTTCATTTGAGTGAATCATCCATTTAACTTTGAGGACGCTGCAAAGCAGTGGTTTCCAACCTGGGGACCTCCTGAGGGAACCAAAGCAAAATCTCACAAGATGATTAAAGGGAAAAACAAAAATTGAAAAACAAAATTGTTTATTTTCTTAATGTCAATTTTTGCTTTTGTCCTTGTGAAATACTGCATAATTTTACCTGATCAGGCCTCGAAAATCCTGCATATGAACAATTAGTTGAACTGCTCATAGCTCTTGTCATAGAGGGTCACAACAAGTAGACATTTTTGCTTCATGTTAAGGTTTCCACAAGCCAAATATGTGGGGAACCACTGCTGTAAAGTAGTTTCTGAGTAACTTCAATTGTCCTGCAGAGGTATGACAGTCCTGCAGTATATTGAACACGTGGACACGCCCATATCACTTCCTACAGCTGGATCTGTTCTTAAAGGGGAGGGCAGCTTATTGCAGAAGGGATCCTAATAGTCCACTTGTTCTTGTAGGATACAAGAAGTTATTTGTATGAAATAGAATTCATCCTAAACCCAAACCTGGCACTATACGACATGATTCATTTTCACCATGTAAAGGAGGCACAGAAAGGAGGGCCTACGACTGTCTTTTGAGAACACCGAGTTCCCCTTAAACCAGTCCAGACCTGCCCTTTAATTCAGCCAGCTCAGCTCCTCCGCCATGTATCCACTGTCGGCATAACACAACAGCGGGACCCTCAGCTTCCACATCCTCTATGTCCTTCTCTGTCCGCCGCGTCACCAGCGAGTTTTCTCTCCCCTGCCATGCCCCGGGTCACCTCGCTGCTGCCTGCGCTGCTGTTCGCTCTCCTGCCTGGCCCGAGCCGGGGATATTTCCCCGAGGAGCGCTGGAGCCCCGAGTCTCCGCTCCTCGCTCCCCGGGTCGTCATCGCGCTGGCCTGCCGCAACTCGGCGCACTCTCTACCGCTATTCCTCGGCACCATCGAGCGCCTCAACTACCCGAAGGACCGCATTGCGCTGTGGTGAGTGTCATAGCTGTAAACCCTTAAAAATAAGCACTGTAATACATAACAGTTAAAATAATAACACGGAATGTATGACTATATCATGTCAAAACTTTTAGAAGTATTTTAGGAACATGATATTGGCAGTAAAGTACGAGAAAAAAAACTCCGCGTGCGTTTGCGCGTGCGCTTGTGAGTTTTGGCCAGGTGTGGCCGCTGTGTTATTATCAAGAAGTAAACGAACGAGCGCATTAACTCCACTGTTAACAAATCAAATCTGCGATGAAATGAGTGAAAGATAAAGCAGCGTGGCTCCACACTTGCCGGAATATTGTTTGGACTTGGCCCCGGCAGCGGAGCACAGAGGGCGGGCTGCGCCAGCAGAGTCGTGCCCATGAAAAGTTCCATTCAGTCACAGATCTCATCGCCCCTCCGTTTTTCCCCCTTTACCCCTCCCTCCCGTTTTCTTTCCCCACCCTCTTCCCCTTTCACATCTTCGTCTTGCAGACTCGACTGGAAACAAAACCAGTATTGTTGTAAAAAAAAAAAAAGTTTTAAAACTGGCACCTGAGCTGTCAAAATCTTGTGCAATCTACGTACAGCAAACTGTGTCTGTGAAGCTGTCTATTAAACGCCTCTGGAGGACATCAGCCTGTTGCTCTGTCACCCAGCCCCCAGCCTTCCAGATTATTCCCTGCTCACTTCCTCTTCTCTTTTTGATCCCCTGCCAGTAGATCTGTTTTGGAAGATCAAGTTAATCTTTTCATCAGCATTCAGGCCTGACAGGTTAGATTATATTTCTAGGCAACCCAGTGGCCCAATAAAGGCAATAGCCTCAAGCAGAGTTGTGTTTAATGTGACTGTGTGAGTTTGGATTAAAATGAGACATCATTCACTCCTATTAGTTGATTGTTTGATCCAAGAGGGTGCTGTGCCTCACATGGGAGTGCATGTTGAGTTAAACTTTTTCAGTGGGAGCTAGAGTGAGGGATTCAAGTGTCCGTGTGTCTCGTTAAGCAAACCAGCTGGGACGTGAGCTTTTCTCCTTGTTTCCGAGCCAGAAATCTCTGTGCCTGAGTCTAACTATGCCCATGTGGCAGCCTGAGCTCAGTTTTCTGCATGGCTGCTTTGATCTACAACATATCTCTTCCCACGGTGGAAGAACAGATATAAAAAGTTTTGAAATGCATTGTGAAAGACATAAACTCATGTGGTAGCTGGCCACCTGTCCATACCTGCAGCCTGACAGGTTAAGATGGAGTACTTGGCAAGGGGCACCGTGGACACACATGTATGCAGGCTGCCTAATGGTGTGTGTGTGTGTGTCCTGCGGGAACACGTAGGATGCATATTATCAATGCATAAATCATCAATTTTCATCCATCTGCTTCTTTCTCAGCTGTCTCTTATCCTTTAGGCATAGTTCTATTGCTGGCATGCAAGCAATCCGACATATTTTCTCTTTATAAACCCTTTTTTATTTGCTACCTCTGCTCATTCAAAACCTCTCAGCAGTCTGAGAAGGAATGGTAGACAGATGCAGAGAGAGAGAGGAGGAAGGAGAAGATGGATTGGCGAGTCGGTCACATGTAGTTGCTGGGGCAGCACTGCTGTGTTAAAACACCACAGACAGATGGGAAACTAACACCTGCAGCACGCCGACTGTCACTCACTGCATGACCGGGCTGGGAGCGAATCCATTTCTCTCATATTTACGCATTCTTTCCCTCTCTCTCCCTTTGTCTGCGTCTGTGCCGCTCACTGACACACACTGAGATATGTTATGACAGTAGACGAATGTCGCTCCTCCCCTTCTCATTTCTCTATTGTCTGTCTTTGTTCTTCTTCGTCCACGCCTGACATTACTGATGTGCAGCTCTGCTCTAATGACAACGAGACCCTCAGAGGATGAAAGCCAAAGTAAAGATGGATAATATATCAACATTACATCAAGTTCAGATATAGAAATCAACATTGTCTGGGACTTGGTTTTATAAGTAAAAGTGGTTAAAAATGACTGTGTAAATACTGTAAGAAAACTTACTAACACGGTCCCACAGTAATTTGTCAGTGTTGTTAATTTAGCACCCAAACAGCCAAAAAAATCATTTAATTGCAGCTTTAAGGCGCTGTTACAGTTAAGTGATATATGAGTGTTGTAGCTCAAGTAAATGAACAGTGAATCCTTCCTCATGTTTGGTCCTCATGTTCACGTTGCAAATTATTTTGACTGTTTTCTAAGGCACCAATAGTGATCCCCACATTATATCCTCATGTGTTGATGTCAAGTAATCGTTTTGAAATGGGGCTGGAACAAACGGTCTTTTTTTTTTTCATTAATGATTATTCTCTCAGTTGTGTTTTTTTGATTTAAGGGATGAATTGTTTAGTCTGAAAATTGCTCGTTTTGTCCGACCAATGGTCCAAAACCTAAAGCTACTGAATTTACATTTCTATAAAACAGAAAAGCAGCTAATTCTCACATTTGAGAAACTGTAAGAGTCAAATGTTTTGCATATTTGCTTGATAAATGAATTAAACTATGAATTCCTTATTGAAACTGTTGTCATTTTATTCTACTAATGAAGTCAATCCACTAATGAATTAAATGACTAATCGTTTCAGCATTATTTTGAAATATCACAATATTTGAGTGTGTCAATATCGCCCAATGCTAACTATTTATTATTTAATGTTATTTAATGTATAAACTGTTTCTCAATTGAATTTCCAGAAAATGTACTATATCAGGATACATATCACTGGATCAGACGTATTCTGAAATACTCGGGGTATTAGTCAGTACCAAGTTGCAATCTGATACCAGTGTGCTTTCCTCCCCTAATTTAAAATCTGCAAACATTAATGCATGGAACTGATTGGGATGATTCTTCTATGTTTGAGGTAACATGAGATTATAACTACACATCACTTCTTGCTGTAAGTGGAAGCATTATTTATGTTGAGACATTATCTCACTGCAATAAACGAATGGAGCGGACGAGAAAACAATGCAGCTCCTGCTGTGAGAATCCAGTGTGACAGAATAATAACTGCTGGCAAATATTAATTAAGGAATTATCATGCACAGGGATTGCTGTAGTGCTCAAAGGTGAGTCAGTGGCCAAATGCAACGACAGTGACCGAGAAACTGGTTATATCAGGAGTGATTTTATCCATAAATCAACCCCTAAGCCAAAGTAACACTGGATCATTGAGAAAAATATCTTCCACAGTTGGTGGTACTGCTGATCAAGGTGCACTCCTTACTCATCTCTCTCTCTCTCTCTCTCTCTCTCTCTCTCTCTCTCTCTCTCTCTCTCTGTTTGTCTGTCTCTCTTTCTCTCTCTTTCTGTCTCTCTCTCTGCTGTCTTTCATCGTCCCACAGGGTGGCGACAGATCATAACATCGACAACACTACCACCATCCTGAGAGACTGGCTCATCAAGGTGCAGAATTACTATCACTATGTGGAGTGGAGACCTGACGATGAACCCAGGTACTGTGTGTGTGTGTGTGTGTGTGTGTGTGTGTGTGTGTGTGTGTGTGTGTGAGTGAGAGAGTGAGTGAGTATGTGTGTGTGACAAGTACATTACTTTAATGGGTCTGTCTGTGCATGTCTCAGTGCCTTTGAAGACGAGGTGGGGCCTAAGCACTGGAATAATCTCCGTTATGAACATGTAATGAAGCTCCGTCAGGCAGCGCTGGAGACCGCCCGCGAGATCTGGGCCGACTACCTCCTGGTATGTTATCATCTCCTCAACGGCCTCATGAGCCTCTTCTTATTATGTACTCTCAGTGATCTGTGTCTGACTCTGGGTCAGATGCGTGAGGAGAAGAAAGTAAACTGATGGCACTCAACTCCTTAAATACCTGCACATCCATCGTCTATACCTGCTCATACCTGCTCAGGGTAATGGGGTAAAAATAAAAAAATGTGGATGAGAAAGCAAAGCTCAGTTTTTTACATGGAAAATAAAGGAACTGCATTAAAGTGACAAAATCAATGACTAATGTATAAAGTCTTGTTTTAGACTAATAGGAATTTTTGATGACTACTGATTTAGTCTTAAAATCGAATGCAGGGAAGGAGAGTGTTTTTGTTTGTTGACCACTGTGGCACACTCCCAGAGATGATCTCTTTGTTTCCTTGTGTTATTATTGATTCCCATTTTGTTACAGCAGATTGAAGTAATACAAAATAATGCATAATGAGCTGTGCTGATAGATTTTTTTTTTTACAAGTAATGAATGAATGAAGTGTTGTTGCTATGGTTACCGACATTTTAATGTAACATGCGCACTGATTTTAGAGATTGTTAAAATGTTTTCCTCGAGCTTTTAAGCCCCGGAAAAAGCTAGTAAGTAGACCTTGAGTTGGGATTGTTTTGTTCCTCTACTATTTCCAAGGTCAACAATGAACTTTGATGCGTAGTTAAAATGTTGATTTTTAACGGCGTCGAGGTTGATAATGATTTTTCCATGGCCATGATGAGCAAAACTGGATTTCTGTGGCTGATGCCGATATTTATATTTGAGAGTTTAAAAGATCATATGATATATTGACTTTTTTTTTTTTGTTTGTTTGTTTTTCATAAGGATCCCTTAAATCTGGGGAAAATTTTACAGTTGAAAAATAAATTTGTCAGTGCTCTCTGGTCAACAAATATGCAATGTTTCTGAACTACCTCGGACATATTTTTGTCTCTTGTGCAAGTTATTTTTACTGATTGGCTGACATATAGGCCAGTACTGATGTGTCTGGGATAAGCAAATACAGCTGATGTATCAGTTAGGCTGTTGTAAAAAACATGAGTTCAGTCACATTGGAGAGGTACAGTTTTTAAATGTCAGTGTAAGAATGACCTCAGCTTTAAATTAAATTGGCAGTATGAAATACATGTGGACAAATATTATGGCTGAAGAAAATGCAGGTTGAGTATGAGCAGTCTTCATTTGCTGTTCTTGGTGAGACACATCAAACAGTGCAGCCTGTTGGTAATGCCTGTTTAAATGGTGGGCTGTGAGCTGAAATGGGTTAGGAGGGAAGGAGCTGCTTGTGCTCACGACCATGTTGCTGTGGCTCAATCAATCAATTATCTGGCAGCGGGTGACATTTTGTGTGTGCACGTTGGTGTGTGACTGTTGTTGTGCCCTTCTCTTCCGTCTGCAGGTGGCTGACTGTGACAACCTGCTCACCAATCCGGATGTGTTGTGGAAACTGATGAGAGAGAACAAGACTATTGTAGCGCCAATGCTGGAGTCCAGAGCTGCTTACTCTAACTTCTGGTGCGGCATGACTTCACAGGTACTGCAGATGTTTTGTTTTTGTGCTGTTAACCACTCACACCTGTAGAACAGCCTTAGATTCGCCTCACAGTTTCTTCAGTTCAGTTCCTTTGTTTTAATATTTTGAAATACTATAGTGACATTAGAAATCAGATTAAACATTTAAAGTAGTTAACATGGTTACATTACAACACGTAATAAAGTCTCCACCAGCATCCTGTTTTACTCCAACACACAAACTGAACCAACAGACTGTAAAGATGATTTATCAAGTGAAGCCTCTTCATAATGTCTCTATAAAAACCTCTCTTTTACATCTTGGATGAATAATGCAAGTCTATTAACTCTATGGGTTACTGATAGTGAGTGAAATGTCACTTTTCATGCAGTCCTGCTGAATAATAGAGCGCATCTCCTGCTACCTTCATAACACAAAAATGTAATTTAGAAGGAATTTTACACTTGATTATTTTTTCTTATGCATGAGGAAATCAAATTTGTGCAAATAAGTCACTTTAGGAACACTGTAAATGAGTCAATTTAAAGCCGTAGCAGAGATGTTTTGTTATTTTTATGGTGTTCAGTGTAGTGTTTGCCCTCGGATTACCCTGCAGATGATTTGTCTCACAGGTGAAATGAAACTTTACTGGTCTGATATAATATTTAGCTCTGATAAAGGTTCGGGATATCAGTAGATTATATGGCTGGTACACAGACAACCCACACGGCTTATTATGTTTAATTTGCTCCACCTTCTCAGTCTGTTACTGCTGCCTTCACCACATACCACTGCTGGTTGTGCTGCTGAGAAGACTTGCTCAACACTATGGGCCACAGTATTTTAATTGATGTATGTCTCACATCTCATTAACATGATTTTGACTACTAAATCTTGCACATCTGATGTATCAGGCATTACGTATTTGCATGTCTTGGATACAGTTCTGTCTCTGATCTATTTCTGTCTAGACAGGATGCCTTTAAGTACTCATCTTTACTTCTTTTCAAATCAAAGTAGACATATGGACATTGTCTATCCTCCAGCGCAAAATAAACCAACTCCAACCAAGAGTCTGCCTCTCTGATTCCTGCAAAGAACATTTTCTTCAAAGACAGTTAATGGGCCTGTAGCCAGAAGGCAATAAGTAATGTCAATGTCTTTTCCTATAAGTCAGTATTACTCAGTCTCAGCCACTTAATTGTTTTTATTTTTTACAATCAGAGCAAATGTTTTTTTTAAAGCATTTTAGTAGTAAAATCTGGAGTTTCAGATATGTGTTTCTGTAAAGTGTCTTTTTGTTTTTGACACTGAGACTCATAGACTTTGAGTGGCCAATTTTCTCAGTCAAATATCTCAGATCAAGTTCCCCCTGACAATTTGACTTTTTTATTTCATGAGGAAACAAATCGGCCACAAGAAAATAGTGTGTAACCGTACAGTGTTTGTGTGCACTCCCTACAGGGTTACTACAAGCGGACACCAGCCTACATGCCTATCCGTAAGCAGGAGCGTCGTGGCTGCTTCGCTGTACCGATGGTCCACTCTACCTACCTTGTGGACCTGCAGAAAGAGGCCTCCCGTCAGCTGGCTTTTTATCCACCACACCCGGAGTACAGCTGGGCCCTGGATGATGTCATCGTCTTTGCCTACTCAGCTCGCATTGCAGGTGAGACGAATGCAACAGAGGTAGACTTGTTATCTGGGGGGCTTGTTAAATGTCTTTCTAGGCATGTTTTCTATGGATTTGTTAACATGTTTTTCCTCTCTTTTATCCTCTCAGATGTGCAGATGTACGTGTGCAACAAAGAAACGTACGGGTATTTCCCAGTTCCCATGCGTTCCCACGCTACCTTGGAGGATGAGGTGGAGAGCTTCTTGCATACTCAGCTTGAGGTCATGGGTGAGTCAAAGGGTGTTCAGAAAGACCAGAATGATTTCTTTGTGTCCTACGGTTTTAGCAAAAGGGTGTGAGTTTGCTTGTGATGAAGCCCTTAAACAGACACTAGTCTGTGATTACACCTGATCATGTCTTTGTGCAGTGGACGTTTGTTGGTTTCAAATGTGCCGATTTGTTGTTACTCCAACTTTATCTTTCACTTGTGATGTCATGTTGTGCAGGTTTTGCATTTAATGGATTTTTCCAACTTGTGTTTAGCTAAAGTGGATGTTTTTTTTTTTTGGCTATACCCATTATGAAAAAGCAACACAGGCTTTCTGGAAGTCGCCTTAAGTTATATTAAGTTATAGAGTTACAAGCTTCTACCATAACAATACAATATATTGTATGCCTCTGCCTAAAAACAGCATACTTAATTAGACTTTTTCTGCTTTTTGTGCACAACAAAATTACTCCTACTAAAATGTATCTGCAGCCAATTTTTTCTGTTAAGACGTTGGCAATTAAGCATGGAAAGCTGTTCAGATGATACGTACAGTACAACAGGAGGGCCATTAAAATGCAAAGGAAATACTGTGATAGATTATGTGTGACTGTAGCCCTGTAATTCATGGACTCCCAAAATAGATTCCATGTTATCAGAATTAAGGAACGGTCCTACTGAAACTGTCGTTTGTTAAATTATAGGAGTATAATAATATAATAATTATATGCATTAGAACACCAATAGGATGGGCTGTGAAACCGACATAGTGAATACTACTAATAATAAAATAGTCTTCCGTGTAAAATCAAAGTTAAACTAGGGTTTATTTTTGGGAGCTCCGTGGAAACTCTCCTGAGCATCCCTGTTCCAACACATTACACATTCTCTTTGTAACCTTCCCTCCTATTTTTTCATTGAAAGTGAAAAACCCTCCTTTGGAGCCCTCCAGCTTCCTGTCTCCTCCTCCCAAGCAGCCTAACAAGATGGGCTTTGATGAGGTACACGCACTCAACCGCATGCACACATAAAAACACACGCACAATAACGAGCATGTGTGTGAGGTTTGGCATTTGTGTGCACCCAGGTGTTTATGATCAATCTGGTGCGGAGATCCGACCGTCGTGAGCGAATGCTAAGAGCTCTGTACGAGCAGGAGCTCAGCTGTAAGGTTGTTGCTGCTGTGGATGGCAAGTACGTTTCTCATCTTCTTCCTCCCCCACTGCCTGCGTCTTCCTGATTTGTGCCTCTGCAACATGCAGCGTAGATTGATGCAGGGAGGCTGGGCTGAGACAAACCACCAGGGGAAGAGTAGTGGGTGCAGGCTGTCACTTAAAGATTCCCTGAACACATAGTTTTAGCTCATCTGTGAGGAAAATGTAACTCTAATCTTTGTGCCATTAGGTTGTGACATGTTTTACATGTTTGATTGTTTCTATTATTACCTGATTTTTAAAAGACATAACACCAGCAGTCATAACACCTGCATGGCTTATTTTATATTTGTACATTTTATTCAACCCTTTTCTCACACACACACACACACACACACACACACACACACATCACATCCATATGGTTTATTGTTTCCACCTCTAATCTCTTTGTTTATCCCTTCTCTTTCCCTCAGAGCTCTAAACAAGACTGATGTAGAGTCTATGGGGATTAAGATGCTGCCGGGATACAAAGACCCTTATCATGGTCGACCTCTCACCAAGGGTGAACTGGGTTGTTTCCTCTCTCATTACAACATTTGGAAGGAGGTGAGATGCTCGGACGGGCCTCAGGCCTCTGGGTCTACCTGTACATGGTAGATAACGTTTATTACTGAAAAACACAGTAATTCAGTTTGTGTGAGGAAAGGCTGCTTGGTGGAAGTGATGAGCTTATTTGATTTATGTTTCAATAAATGTACTGCCTTTTGTGAAATAAGGTTTTTGAGCAACTCGCTGTTTTGTCCAAAGAAACCTGTCGATGGTTGTATGTCCACAGTTTAGTGCAACCTCATATCTGAAAAGAAAATGTTCTTACTCTAGGTACTGTGTATAAGAGCAGTTTTAAAAATGTGGTGCTTTTTTGGATTGTTTTCTTTTTTTAAGACTTCATTGTTTAACTGCACTATTTATTTTAAAAAGTGTCCCTAATGAACACAATTTAAACCAGCTACATTCAACCAAGTTAATGCAACAAGAGCACCATGAATGGAACGGAAACCAACCTTTCACAAAGAATACACACATATATACTTTTAATATAAGAGTATGTTTTACTGCGAATACTTCTGTACTTTTTTACTCTTTAAGAATTTTGAACAAAGGGCTCCAAATGTTATTGATATCAGTCAAGGATTTAAGACATTTTTCCATCACACTAATGCTTATTCCAGCTCACCATCATCTCAGCAGCACTGTAATGTGTATGTGTGTCTGTGTGTGTATTTGTGTGTAGATAGTAGATCGTGGTCTGCAGACCTCCCTGGTCATCGAGGACGACCTCCGCTTCGAGGTGTTCTTCAAACGACGTCTGCAGACGCTGCTGCAGGAGGTGACGACACACAAGCTGGACTGGGATCTCATGTGAGTGATGCTTCAGCGAACAGAAGGAAAACACGATGTAGTAAACAGAGATGATTATCATCCCCCCCTACAGTGAAATCCGTCCATCTGTCACACATGATATCTCAGACGCCACTGATCAGATGCACAAAACACTTGTGGGAATTATGCATCTGAGCTTAACACTACTGAGCTGCTGCAGCATTTTCACATTCACAGAGATTGATCACTGTCATAGAATATCACACTGGGAGGAGTTATTACAGAAAGTTCATTTTCTGCATAGACAATGTCAGATGACTGACAGCACTTCTAAAGTTTGAATGGATATGAAATAATATATATATATTTTTTTACAGAAATGAGCAACTGCAGTAGAAAAAAATCAGTTTTTTTTAACGTTCCATGAAAATATGAGGAAAGAACTACAACTCTCAAGGAGTGTTTCGATAAGAAATCCAATCGCTGAGCTTAAAATTCTGCCGCATGCACCACTACTGACAAGCTGAGGCTAAAGATGACATTATACATGTTATAATATGTTCAGCAGTTTTAAATCGGTTCACTTTTGGCTGTTAAGTAAATTTTGGATGAATTCAGCAAACTATGTTTTGTTCCCAAAGTGAAGTGTTTTGAATTTGCTACAACTCTGATTTTCCTCTTTGACTGGCATCTTTTCCATAGCAACAATGGCGGAGGCTCGTGGATATTGTGTTACTTAGAGCCATCTACCATACCAAGCATAAAAAAACATGATTTCTTTGAGTCAAAGTTGAAATAATCCAAACTGATGGCCATAACCTAAACTAGTAGTAGTGTTACATTATCCAGTGGACCCCAGTGTTTCTATGTTGAATAATACTGAAGATATCGTTAAAGCTGGAGTGCGGGACTTTTACATATAAATGAACGTTTGTTACATTCAAGGCATTGTGTGAACCAGACGAGTTCACACAATGCCGATTAAGCCCATCACCACCAGGTCAATCTCTCTGTATTTCACAGTATACTAGAGTTTTTAAATCTGGTGTCTGTGGCGACATTCCTGCGCTGGCGCACTGTTAGTAAAACCAGAGCCATGTAGAGAGAGAGCCGCGTCAATAGAAGTTCAAAATGCTTGATCGTCACATGATTCATGTAGACTTCAGACTTTGCCAGAGCTGAGGGGAGCAACTGTAGCGACGGAGTAGGCTACAGCAAATAAAATTAGATGGTGCAACACAGCTAATATGATAGCTTCCAACATTTTGCACTCTCTAAGTTCACCAAGGTTGAACTCTACATGAAAGCACCACACAAATTCACTTTGCTTTCATCAGCGTGTCCACTGACCGCATCGGTTCTGTTTAAATGAATTGATTTCAGTCTGTTCTAAATGTTGGTGTAACTGGGCTCCAGGTTAAGTGCTTCTGATATTTACAGTCTCTCTTATCTTAAATAACCACACAGTTACATCGGGCGGAAGCGAATGCAAGTGGACCACCCAGAGACGTCTGTACCGAACATCCACAATCTGGTGGAGGCAGACTACTCCTACTGGACGCTAGGCTACATGTTGTCATTACAAGGAGCCCAGAAGCTCCTCATGGCCGAACCTCTGAAAAAGATGCTTCCTGTCGATGAGTTCCTCCCTGTCATGTACGACAAACATCCAGTGTGAGTACAACCCATCCGTGCCTTCATCTTCTTTCTGTTCCTCCTATCTGTCTCTTCTTTTTGAGTCTGTCCCGCAGCGCTCTTGTTAATCTAATCACGTCCCCGCTCCTCTCACTCGTCAGTTCAGAGTACATGGACCACTTTGAGACTCGGGACCTGCGTGCGTTTTCTGCCGAGCCGCTTCTGGTGTATCCAACCCATTACACAGGAGACCCGGGCTACATCAGCGACACGGAAACATCGGTGGTCTGGGACAACGAGACTGTCAGAACCGACTGGGACCGAGCCAAGTCGAGGAAAACTCAGGAGCAGGGGAAGCTGAGCTTTGAGGCCCAGAACTCTGACGTACTGCAGTCTGAACTGGAGAACTGGAGCGCACGGGACGAGCTGTGATGATGAGGAGAGGACATGAGGTGGAGAGACACTCTGGCATACAGAGATAAGGGTGAGGGAGATAGAACAAAGCTGTGATAGTGGGGGGAATGGATAGGATGGAGGGAATGTAACAGGATGCAGGAGAAGAGGGAGGAAAGGCAGATTAGACGGACACAGGGCTGGTGAGGGGCAAATGCTTTTCCTTTTACATTTCTCTCTTCACTATTTGATCTTTCTCTTGACAGAGGAGGTTAGATGTAGAGTAAACTCTTGAAGAGTCAGCTAGCAGCTTTTGTTTTATTTATTGCATCCAACGCGCATCCCTATATCCCAATAGTTCCATGTTTTAAAGAGCATTTTGCCCAAACTTATCCCATACCACGTTATACTGAAATTTCCCCTTTGTGTACCTCTTAGACAGATAAAAAACTGAATTGGAAGAAGATGCAGTGTTTGGCCCAACTTCAATGAAGCATTTTTCTCCTGGCTGTGATGAGTTCTACCAAAGAGTGATTTAAAAAAAAGCAGAACTTTTTGTAGAAGAAATATGTTTTTTTTTCTTTCCTCTTCTGTTAATCCTGGGACCTAATTCCCAAGTTGGGAACCACTGCTCTTTCTTCTTCTTCTTCTTCTTCTTCTTCTTGTATGTATAGAAGAATCTTAACACCTTGCTGTTTAGTTTAGCCAGTGTGTTGTTTAAGGTTTTTAAGGTTGTTGTAATAACCTTCCGTATTTTTTCACTCATGAATGTATCAGTGTTTTCTTTATGTATTGGTTTAGTGTTTCAGTGTTTTTTCCTCATTACATATTGCAGTTTTAACACAAACTTGAAACTTTTGTTGCATTTTGTTTATGGAAGATCAGAAAAACAAATGAATATAGAGTTTTAGTATCTTTTCATGTTTTGTGTGTTTACAAATTGTCTTTTTTTAACCAAAGAATGAATAAAAACTTTTATAATGAAAGGCTTCTTTGGTTGCGTTGTTCTCTACTGAATTTAGTATGGACTATATACTCGAGCATCAGTCCCTTTTAAGCTCAGGTAAAAGTACATGGTAGCACTGACATTGTACAAATTGTGGGTTTATTTCTAGCCAAAACTACAGTGGCTAAAACATGAAAATACACTCTACACTGCCTTTTTCTTTGGCACACAGCAGTTTTATTTCAGCACAAACATGAATGTCTCACAACCCAATTGAGACAGTTCTTTTTAATTAGTGCCTGCTGGTGTTTGCCTGCCCTGCCAGTACAAAATGGTCAGTTTGGCTGCAGCAGGCTGCCATTACTCCTCCTCCTCCTCACTGTGTTTACACAGACAGTCCCTTATTTACTGTTAATCTATGAAGCATGACCCTGCCATACTGACTGTTATACAGTCTCATCATATTTGCATCCAACAGAGATTTTGTAATTGAATTTGACAGAATTAGAAAAAATATTTCATTAGTTGAAGAAAATTATACTTTATACTTAAATTATTTAAAACATGTCTGGTGTGTCTGTTCATTCTCTATACAGGATGGACTGTGTGTCCAATAATTTTGGAAATATTTATTTTTTTTACCACTTTGTTGCATGTCCCTGAGGATTAAGTCTGCAGCCACACTTAAGCTACATGCTAACATCAGCATGCTAACATGCTCACAATGACATACTAACATGCCCATGTTTAGCTGGTAATATTTAACAGGTTCATCAGTATTTACCATAGCTTAGCTTAGTGTTAGCATGCTAACATTTGCTAATTAGCACTAAACACAAACTATAGCTGCAGATGATGGGAATGTCATTATATTTTCATGTATTAGGTCATAAACCAAAGTATTGGACAAATTGAAATTTCGACCTAATCATAGCCCTAGATGAAAAGTTACTGTGTTTCATCCTGAGGAGAACATGAATATTGAATTTAAACTTGAATTTAATGGCCATCCATCCAATAATAGTTAAGACATTTCAGTCTTGTCAGAAGTGGTGGACTGACAGACCGACACTGCAATCCATACAGTAAAGCCATGCAGCTAGCAAGGCTAAAAAGCTTTAGCATAGGCTGTGTGTGTTTTCATGCCCCAGTATGTTTATGTTTATTATGCCATGGGAGGCCCTGTGTGTTTGTGTGTGTGTGCATCCACGTGTAGTGGCACACGTCTGTGTGACTCAGACTAATCCTATTAGATCTCTTTCTCTCCCCACCTCTATATTTACCTCACCCCTCTCTGAGATTAAGCCAGGTATTTTCTGAAAGAGCCTCTGCAGATCAATAGCCACTTTTCTACAGTAGGACCTGCTGGGGTTTACTAGAACCAGGCTGGACTCAAACTATCGACTTTCTCAGTTCATTTCCTCGACGCTCTGCATCCTGGCTGTCACATCACCTTGATAACAGGATGCAAAAGAATCATTATAATGCTCTGAGGGGTAAAGAGTGACATCAGTATTTAGTAAGACTACAACTAGCACTATTTGGCTGTGAAGGACAGGTTGAATCAGGTTAGGAGGCTTCACTTGATGTTAACATATAAATATCTGTCTTTTTTCTTTGTTTCCTGTCTGTCTTTCTTTCCACTTTCTTTCTTTCAATGTCAGTCCTGTCTTTGCAATCCAATTTGTCTTGTTTCTTCATCCTTGCTTTCCTCCCTCCCTTCTTCTCGTTAAGTAATAAGATTGCTACTGTTGAGCTGGAGTTTTAGGGCCCACAGTGCGCGCACACACACACACACACACACACACACACACACACACACACACAGGAGCAACCTCTGCCTCTGAGTTACAGCACTGCCACACCTCCAGCTATCTGTAATCTCCCTCAGTAGACCACAGAGTGCAGGGTAAAGAAATTACAGAGAGAGGGGTGAAGAGGCAGTGATAGGTGTCACTAAAATAACAAACTTCACAGGATTTAAAAGCAGACAGAAAGCAAATCCGAGAAAGAATAAAATGGCTTGAAAGAGAGGAGAAACTGGATCTCTTTCTTTCCTTGTAGGAGTCGAGGAGTTTCAAGGTGAGGTAAATTACTTGTGGTATATGCAGCTGCCGCAGTATGTACAAAGATTGATGGTCTATTAAATTTGCTACTAACAAAACAAGGCAGTGTCGCTAGTATATAGTATATCAGGTGCGATCGATCAGCTTCAAAAAGTGAACCGGATGATTTTGAAATACCTTTTCCAAATGTAGGATTTAAGCTCCGACCTTTCTGAGTCTTCCAGTAAATCCTCTTTTTTTTCCCCTGGTAAGGTGCAATGCTGCTCAATTTCAAACATATTTCTTCTGCATCAGCCTTGGAAGTTTCAGTCCAGAGTTGTATTCTCAAATGGATCTGGCACAGCTCAGAGCCAGAGAGCCAAATCTAATTTGTGAGGTTATCGCTGTCAATTCACAGCCTGCAGCGACTGCTGCGACAGTGAAATACAGGCTGGCCGAGACAGATAAAGCACATTTCTGAGCTGTTAGGCCTGAACTTTATTTCTATATCTGAAATTTATTTCTTATGTGGTTTTTTGTTCTGAGCCATAAGTCTGCTCTCTCGGAAAACACCACCCCATTAAATGGCTGATTCATCCTGGCCAGCTGATTGTGGCTGGGCTGTTGTATTTACATTATGATTACTTTTGTCTACTATTGTTGCTTATAGACTGGATGTCTGCAACACAAACATGAACATCAGCCAGTCAATGAGCAGCATCACTTTAAGGGAACACCCGCACAAAATGTTGTTAGCTTTTCAAAATATAGAGGTCTCACTTGGTTCATTCTTTCTCTCATTGCTACAGATAACGCAGCCAATCAAACAATTTACCTTATTTCACCAGGGTAATCCACTCAGTATCAGTCCCGACTACGGGACTCCTGGGTACATTTATTAAAAACAAACAATAAGACAGATCAAACTGTAATTATAGTCTGCGCAGAGTCTGTTGATCAAGTGTACTAGTGTCCAGATTTCAGTTTACATCTGAAAACCTGTAGACTGCTTTGTCCCTTTGTAGACATGTTCAGCTGATTCCAGATATTGTCACCATAATAACTGGCCACATCCAGACCATTTTAGATAATGTGCAGATCTGCATCTGCAGGGGAATTGAATAGATGTTTTCCCTCCATTTAAAGAAAATGATCAACAACAAATTGGGGTATCTATACAAATTACTAGTTGCTAATAGTGATTCAACTCATGCCATGTTTATGGAAGCTACCTGTGTTCTGAATACCTATGAAGAGCTTCCTTCCAAAAATGATGTGGTTCATGTAAACAAAGGTGCTTTGTTCAGGATAAATATGGAAAAAATATAAGCTATATATATACACACTAAGTGTCTTTGTTGACACAGTATGTTGGGCCAGAACTTACAGCTACAAACACCAAAGCCCTGGCCAATCAGATTTTTACTCTGAGTGATGGACTCCTACATGAGAATCTGCCAAAGTTGTTTTTGCTGTAACTATAAAATCTGTTCCAACCACACCCACACAGCCCTGAAGCTTGTTCTTGTATGGCAAAACTCTTAACAAGTTAAGCTAAAGATGTTTTTCAGGACTTTAACTTTGATTTGTGCTTATTTAGGGGACTAATAGACCGTAATGTAATGCAGCCACAATGTGCGTTTTCACAATTTGGAAATAAGTCCATTCTCTTTCTGCTACAGTGATGTTGCTATAGTTCGCAGCTGTATGCAACAACTTTACACTCATAGGAAATCACTATACTGTGAAGTTAAACTGAGGCTGCACTGAAAATCTCAGATGACCTCTTATTGATATCAAACAGTGTAAGAGTAGCTTTTTCCTTTGGGCGCAGACAGCATGGGTGCAGGCTATGAACTGCACTAGCCATGATAAAGATCACATATGTATACTGTGGCTCATATGTAAACAAATCTGTATTTCACCATCCCTTCTCCACAGACGGCTTTTACCCTTTCCCATTCCTATCTTTCATCATGGTGGACCTGTTCCTAAACCGAGTTCTGGTAGAGAACAACTGGGACCAGGATGAACTCAACACGGAGCGTGAGATCATCGGGATCCTCGAAAACCGCATCCTGATGCTGTTCTTTGCATCTGCTGAGAGTGACAAGTGCCAGGAGTTTGTGCCTGTTCTGAACGACTTTTTTAAGAAACTGAAAGATCCAGCGTACATCGAATACCCCAAACTGCTCGCACTCATCTACATCAGGTCTCTATCTTTCCTCCTCTTTATCTCTTTGATGCACACATGTGATTGCATAAACTCACATTCACACATTTTTATCATTCATAAGATTTCCATTTCCATCTCCTCTCTCCAGCTTGGACCAATCAGAGGAGCAGCAGGAAAGATTCCTCAAAGAGATGCACAAAAAGGTTCTGTTTTTGGCCTTTGAGGACCCATACAGGAAGTGAGACAAAGAGAGTCTGTGTATTTTTCTATGTTTTTGTTAATATATTTGTATGTTTAACCTGTTTGAGTGTATGTTTCTAAAGCTATATGAGGATATACGTCAAAGCACAGTCAAATTATGACATTTCATTATGAATAGTGTGCATTGCTGTTCCTGTGTGTGTGTGTGAGTGTTTTTCTGTTTTCAGAGAACTGCAGGCCATGTTCAAGGTGAGGGACGTACCAACAGTAATGGTCCTTCGTCCCGACGGCTCCGTCCTCTCTCCAAATGCTGTGCAGGACATCTGTCGTTTCGGTTCAGACTGTTTCCGAGACTGGCAGGAATCAGCAGAGCTCATTGAGAGGAGCTTCATGCCCAACGAGGAGTTCGACAACCTCAATCTGCGTAGCGTCTCTGACCCTGTGAGGAGACTCAAGTACAAGACAGAGGACGACAAGAGGAAAAAGAGATGGTGGAAGTCATGGGGGAAGGGCAAAGATGGAAATGAAGAGGAGGAAGAGAAAGATGGAACGTGGGATACAAAGAGAAAGGAGGGAGATAAAGGAACACGGTGGAGAAGATGAAGAGAAAGGACCAAAGAAAAAAAAACCAAATATATAAATATATGTATAAAAGGCAAACCCTTTTGTGTTGATTGTCTTACAGCACCTCTTCAAGTCCAGCCTCACATATAATTAATTCTTGGTTACTGATACTGCAGCCTCTTTACAGGCTCTTTAAGAAACACTTAGAAACAGTTTCTCTGCCTGTAATGGCATGTACAGTTGATTTTTTAAAAATGCACACTGAAAAGAGCTCCTTTGTTGTGTTGTCAGAGGTAAAGTGTATTGGCATGTAGAAACTTCTTCTTCTTTCTAAATTATGATCCAGTCCAGTCGTATTACTTTGCCAACTAATGACTGAAGTTAACTAATTATGAGAAGTTAAGTTTTCAGTCATCACTGCAAATGTCACTATTTTCAAACAAAGAAACATGTACATGTACAATTTAAAGCTCCACAAATCAATATGTGTCTATTAACAGTGGATCAAATGACCATCTGTAGTGACAAAGGGTTACTCACTCTGTGTTCTGTCAAACATCTTGCAGGTAAAGACCCACGTATTTTTCTCAGGAGGTGGTGGAGACCAAAGCAGAGCTAAAAGTAGAGTGAATATTGGACTTAAATTCGTCAGGAGGCCAGAAACACAACTTCAAATGAATGATAATGTTACTCCGTGTCTGCTGGATGTGTAAAAAAACCAAATGTTTGGTGGCAGTATGTTATGGCTATGTGATTTTCAGCTTTTTGTGGAGTTTTTATGCCCCCAAGTGGCCAAAAAAGGAATGTAGCTTGAAACTAAATTTTTGGCGCTGGCGCCTGCTGGTGTTTTAAAATTGAAATTAAGATTTTGTCAAGCACTGTGTACATGTTATTTATTTTAAGCATTATTTTGCTATTCTCTATCACGGTGCGTCTCTTGAGACACTTTTTATTTTGTTATTAAATAGTTCAACACAAGTTGTATTGATCTCCAAAAAACAATAAAGTTCTTTCTTCTAACAAACTGTGTCTGCATGTCACTGCTGTGGCTTCATGGCCATATTGTGCTGTTCCCAGTAGAGTGAATCAGACTATCACTAACCAGATATTCCCCGTGGTTCTGCTCCTCCATTAGTTACTGAATAATAAAGGTCTCACTGTGGCTCACTTCATTAAGGTCTTTTTTTTTTTTGTTAGCACGTCTCTCATTCTGTAATCTTTATGCTTTCTCACTCAGTCACTGCCTTCACACACAATCACTGTGAGCACTTCATATCTCTTGTCTCTTGTCCCTCTGTCACCTTGTCTTTCAATCCCTCCCTCCCAGACAGATGAGGGGAGGTGGAGCGCAGAGACACAAAGGAAGGAAGAGGGAGTGAGCAGCTACTGCCATCAAGGTGAAGGAGACATAGTGAACGTGATATGAACTGACAGGCTGGGAACTGATTCAAGTACGACCCGTGAAGAGTTGAAAAGAAAAAAAAGACCCACGATATTCTGAAGGCTGTTTTCTTTTTGGATTTGCGGCCTCAAGGGGAGATAATATTTGTAAGAGGTAAGCAACTGTGAGGATTATCCGATTTAACAGCAAGCAAGATGGGCTCCTATGATTAATGGGAGGTTTGTAAGTCTGACTGAGAGGAGTACATACAGTCTAATTTATAGCATTTAGAGTTTATAAATCATACAGTATGCAAGATTAAACTTTTTCAGATATTCTCATGTGTCTTATGGTTGTTAGGCTGTGCTTTCTTCATGTTGGGGATTGATATGCACGCATGTATCTGTCTTTCTTTATTTCCTTTCACTATAACTATGTTGTGCATTTCTGATGATTTCCCTATTAAACCAATGCATATAAATTGTTTTTTCATTTCTCCCTGTACCTACCTAAGCTTCAGTTCTCCTTCCTGTGACACTTCATCATGGTGGACCTGTTCATTGACCGGGTCCTGGTGAAGAACAACAAGGACCAGGATGAGCTGGACACAGAACAGGAGATCGTCATGCGCCTGCAGAACCGCATCCTGATGCTCTTCTTTGCATCTGCTGCATGTGAGAATTGCCAGCAGTTTGCTCCCACGCTCGCCGACTTCTTCAAACGGTTGACAGATGAATTCTATGTGGATCGCTCTGCTCAGCTGGTTCTCCTGTACATTAGGTACAACACACACACACAGACACACATTAAGGTGTTGTAGCACTTGCATTGGCCTTGCAATGGACCACATTTATTCCCAAACCACAAAACCAAAACTTTATTTTGTCAGCTGCTCAACAATAGCCCTTAACCCAACCTAAACCCTATATGTGCAGGTTCTGTGTGCATATGTGCACCTGCATACAGTACATGTGTATGTGTAACTTTAGTATATTAATCCCATTGTGTCTCCTGGAAATAATAAGGACCAGTAAAATATCTTCAGATGAAATGATTTTCATAGTCCTTCTCTTTCTCAGTCATTGCCTAGTTGTGTATTCTTATTTTGGTGAGAACCAACTGTCCTCTTAAGGATAGGAATACATAAACAAACAAACATTTGGATAGATTTTCTGGACCTGGAGTGTATCTGTCCATCCCATATCTCCCAGCAATGTGGTCTTCCTTTTTCTTTAATCCGTCAGTTTGGACCAGTCAGAGGAACAGCAAGAAAGCTTCCTCAAAGAGCTGCCCAAGAAGTGCCTGTTCCTGGCCTTCGAGGACCCCTACAGGAGGTGTGTGGGATTGGCCAGTTAGTTGTGTGCACAACCTGCTGGTGGATGATTGCAATGTAAATACACCTAGCTGGTTAAAGCCATTAGCTCTATGCCAATGTGTGTGCCAGTGTGTGTGTGTGTGTGTGTCCACAGGGAGCTGGAGGCCATGTTTAATGTGGAGGAGCTGCCCACAGTGGTGGTGCTGCGTCCCGACTGCTCCATCCTCATCCCTAATGCAGCAGAGGAGATACTCTGCCTCGGCCCAGGCTGCTACCGCAACTGGCAGGAAGCAGCAGAGCTCATCGACAGGAACTTCATGATCAATGATGACTTTGAGCAGAAGTCCATGTGCAGCTTGAGTGACCCTCTGAGAAGACTGAAGTACAAGGTGGAAGATGAGAAGAAGAAAAAGAAGAAGAAAAAGCGCAGAGGGTGGGGTGGAGGCGGAGATGAAGATGCGGAGGTGGACAAAGACAGAGGAGGGACACCATTTTGATGGAGACCAAGAGCAAGAGGACAAGACTCCCCAAATGTTGCCATGATTAGTAATAAAAAGCTTTGACACAACGTTTTTTACTGATGCAGTTTTGTTCAGCCAAACAAAACCTTTTTCACAGCTGAATGTCAGAAAATACGGACATTTCTTGTCCTATTCAAGAAGTAGAAATGTCAAGCTGACCTTACTGTGACTAGCTTTGCTTTTCTATATCAGCACTAAGCAACAGGCTCTGGCCTTACTGCAAATATATCTCCAGTGTAAGTGGGTGTGGATACGCCAACAACCAATAAAAAGTCATGTAAAACGCTATCTAAAGGAACACTGAATACTGCTAACCAGTGCTGACCTCAGCTTAGAATTGGCTGTCTTCATTTTGAATGCTGCCAACACAGTCAAGCCAAGGTGAGGTCTGAGCGAAGTCTCGCCATTATGGCTTGTTTCATGGCACCCAAGAGATCATTCTAACCATTTTCAAACGACACAGCTCTGTAATGCAATGCACTTTTTTTTTTACATGATGATTTGTAGCATCCAATCAAAACACACCATGCATAATCTGAAATCAATGAATTATTCAGCGCCATTAAAATAATTTTGTTAGTGACTGTTGTGCTTTGAGTGTTTATGAAGTCGAGCTCCTCTTTGTAGACTACACAAGAAGCAATCAGAGCTATTCAAATGGAGTCAAGTAAAATTTAGAAAACTGGCTTTTCTACAGAATCAGTGATTTCCTTTGACTCATCTTCTTTCATACTAAGGACTCTGTGTTTAGCCTTTGCACACTTCCTCACACGTGTAAACTGCAAAGATGATGCTTTTATCTGATCAGTCAAGATCAGGACTAGAAGATTTTCTTCCCTCCTCTATCCTCTGAGTGACCTGACCTTAAATATATGCTGCCATTACTCCTGAAATGCAAATATACCAAGAGCGGTTGTATTTTTTGCATTATAGGAGTAATAACAGTAATGGCAGGAGCAGATGGAGTAAAAATGCATCTGCAGAGACAGATGATGAAACCAGAATGTTGTCAGGTGTCATCAAGGTGTGACTGGTTGATTGGTAGGTTGGATGTGTTTTATAAATGGCCAGTGACATGATGATTTATTTCAAAACAACCAGTGTTACAGACAGATTGACAAATAGGCAACATTTTCTGTCAGAGCTGCTCTAAACAAAGCTCTTCCTGTAAGGTTAATGGGAATATTGCAGATGCCTGTGCTTGCTGGATGTGCGCTGTTCAGGCTGCACAACAAACACAATAGCTTCGTGTTCTTGTCATTGGAGAAACGTATTTTGCTAAACCTAAATCCGAGCTGGTCAGACCTGTAAAAAGACACAGAGGCCTAAATAAACATGAGCCGCTGTTTATGCCATATTCCTTTCCTTTTGCCTACACAGCAGCTTATTGTTGCTCACTCAGACAAACCTTGATAATATAGTCGAAGCCCCCTCTCTCCCTGCCTCTCTCTGCACATCACGTACACACGCGCACACACACAAACGCACGCGCACGCACGCACACACACACACACACACGTTGCGCGCTCTCGAGTGCAGAACGCGCAACAAGCGGACCAGCGGATGGAGAGAGAGAGAGAGAGAGAGAGAGAGAGAGCGCCAGAAGACGAAGAGAGAAGGACGGATGCAAGGCGAGGCCAGGAGCGGAAAACCGTATCTCTCCTGCTCGTCCAGCTGTAGTCTTTTTGTTTTTTTATCACAGCATCATTTTATAAGACGATTCCTGCCTTTTTAAAAAGCCGGATACATCCCCATGCCCGTCCTGATGTGCTGCTGCGCCTCATCACGATTCTTCAAGGATATGCAAAGCGGCTGTTATCACGTCGACGCTATTTGCCATTAAATACAAGGATGTAACATCGGAGACATATGACCAACAATGACAACCGACGACTAGGCTTGATGAGCAGTAGAAATCGACGGAGGGAGACAGTGCAGCCCGGGTCTGTGCGTTCATTTGCGCCTAATTGTTGTTTTCGCGTGTGATCGCGTATTTTCCTCCATTCATCCATCGGAGCTATAAAGGCCTATAGCCCGCACCGTCTCTGGGCATGAAACCCGTGGGAATTATGATACCAACGTGACGCACAGTCACACAGCGCAGCGGGGAAGACATCGAGCCTCGACAGGACGGAGGGAGGGTGTGAGGTCCAGCAGAGCCCTACACAGTACACTGATCACAGGAGGAGGACGCCCAGTTGTTGCGTTAATGACTGCCGTATAGCCCAGCAGGTATCGCCCACCAACATTTCCCCACTGAATAATTTTTTTCATGCATCGGGCAGAGCGGAGCGGGAGAAAGGGAGGAGAGTACAGTGGGTGCATGAGGGCGCGGAGAGACGGGATGCGGGAGACGCAGTGAGCGAGGAGGACGAGGAGGAGGGAAACCGGAGGATTGACGGTAAGATATGGATATAGGCTATGAGGATGCACCCCGCCCCTCCTCTCTCTCTCTCTCTCTCTCTCTCAAAGGTGCCCTGCTCCTTTGCTGCTGCTGCTGCTGCTGCTGCTGTCATGGGCCATTTGATCACTTAGGGACAGGGATCTGATGTGCTGGGCCTTATACTTCTGGCTGCCATTAAAGCTGGGTCAGTAGTATAGAGGAGTGTGAGGCATGAGTGCTGTGAAATATTCATGGGCACGTGATTTGCCTCCTCTGGGCCTCAGAGGAGCGCAGGGAAAAAGTGGCATAATGACTCAGGCTGTCCCACCAGAGGGGTCCGTCTGAATTATGTTCATTGTCACACACCTTCATTGCGGTGTCTGGTGTGCTGCAGTGAAAAGTGGTGTAAACACGCAGGCACGCGCGCACACACACACACACACACACAGCACGCACAGTGTGTGAATGTTTGCTGGTTTGGTTTGCTGATTCACCACACATGGGAACATGAGGAGAAAAGAGACAGCGAGGAAGAGAGTGAGAGTGGATTATCAATATTTCAGAGAGGGGATGAGAAGACTGGGTCAGTGGAGGAGGCCATGCAGGGAGGCAGGAGTGACTGTGAGGGAGAGACACAGAGCGAGATGCAGAGGAGAAGGGAGATGAATGAGAGAGGAGGAAGGCTGAGGGAAGGATGGAGGAACAGAGGGATGAGAGGAGACAGAAACAGCTCAGTGGCTGACAGGACTCCTGCTCTTCTGTCAGGCTGAATTTCTGAAACATTTGTAACCTTGAGTGCACGTGTGTGTGTGTGTGTGAAGGTATTGTCTGTGTAGTATTATTTCATGTGTGTGTCATATTAATAGCAGACAGAAGATTCTGTGTGGGAGAGATGAAAAGGATGACTGATTTGAACTGATTTATATGTAGAAATGTTAGTGAACACACATTTTAATAAGGTGACTCACCTAGTTGTGTGTGTGTGTGTGTGTGTGTGTGTGTGTGTGTGCCCGCACCGTGCATGTAAGATGGGAAAGAGAAGACAAAGGTAATGGGGTTTGTTTCCATGTAGGGATAATTTACATCAACCACTGAGGAGAAAAAAGCAAAATGATTTGCTTAAACCACTCAGACACACACACACACACACGCACACAGTTTGGATGGATTAGCTGTCATTTGACTTGTAAAACGCACCATATTTGTCTCTTTTCTGTTTGGACCACCTCACGCAGGTTCCTATCATGTCTCCTTGCATCAGTCAGACACACTGAGTCAGTCTCCCTGCTTGTGCTGTGAGCATTTATGCAGGCCTGCTCAGAGCTGGGGGCGGACACATCATTGTAATATCAATATCGTGATATGAGATTAGACATCAGCTGGGATTTCACTTATCACAATGCTGTAAGGCTGGAGCTAATGATTATTTTCATTATCGATTGATCGACAGTGAATGTTTTGTCTATCTATGAAGTGACAAAATGTGCAGAGCTCAAGGTGACATCAAGCCGCTTGCTTTGTTTGACCAACAATCAAACACCTTGATCATACATGACAAAAAAAGACAAAAAGAAAAGCAGCAAATCCTCTCATATGAGATGCTGCAGCCAGTGAGTTTTTGTTTTTTGCTTTAAAATGATTGCTTTAAGTAATCAATTATCAAAATAGCTGCAAATTAATTTTCTGCCAATCGACTAATTGCTGTAATGTTCCTGTATAGAAATGTTACATTATAGCTGTGTTTTCCTGTGATTGAAGGCAGCATTACAGTTCAGTGATACAATTATCTGAGCTTATCAGACTGTTGTAGTGGAGGAAATTGAACAGTGACGGCCTGTTTGGTCATCACATCCATGTTATCAGTGTTTTTCTTTCTCAAAATCGTCTTGTCTTTTATGTCTCTAAAAGCACAAATAATCATATTTTTTACATACGGTTAAGTAAATATAGAGAATTATTTGTTCAAATGTAGTTGTGGGAGATATGGATACCATTTTCTATCATGGTGTGTAAGTTTTTTAAATCATGATATTGATACATATTGTGGTACAGTAAAGTGTCTGAAAACCCATTTGAGAAACTGTTGGGATGAAATAATCAAGCAATCAGTGTGTGTAACCCCTGGGTAAATCCCCAGAGCTAAAATGTGTATAGCAGTAGAAATCCCACCGTTGCTACAATAGTAGGCTATGTTACTTTAAGATGGTAACTTTTCTATTGTTTCGGTTTCATCCCTCAACATGAGACTATCCTGCTTATTTCTGGAGAGTGTTTTATCTGCCTGAGATTAGTCATATAGAGAGACATCACGTTTCTAAAATTATGATTGGTGAAGGGGTGGGACTAATGGGAAGAGCAGATCAGAGTAACGGAGAAAGTGTGTTTTTCCTTGACTATGGACTAGCTACAAAGATAAGACAAGTGTAAGATTTAAAGACTTTAATAGCAGCCTGACTTTTTTTGTAAGAAGTGTCTTATACTGCTTAAAGTTTTTGTCGACTGTACTGTGTTTTTTTTGGGAGCTAATCTCAGCCCCTGCTTAGCTATAAGTTAGCATACTCGGTAACGACACGCTTGTTTTGGATTTATGGACTTTGAAGCCCGCTCAGAGCACCAGACAGCGCCCCGTGTGACCGGGCAAGCACGGGTGCACCTCTGGCTATGAGGGAGACCAGCTGTTGACTTTCTCCTTTGGCGCTGGGACTGTGGTTGGCCTGTCGTCTGTCTGTAGAGTAAGGAGACTGATGAACTTTTCGCCGTGGGTGAGTAACCCACTGCAGCATTGTTCAGGCGAGTGAAGACGCCATTAGTATCGCTGTAAATTACAGTGATTTCTGAATCACAAAACTAGAATCTTCCTTAAAAAATCTTTTTTCATTACATTTAGAAAAAGTACAGCGTTTGGAGCCCAACTCGGCTCTTCATCAGGTACAGAGGTTAACCATGTACATGATAAAATAACCAGACAGGAATCCAGATAAATCAAAGCACTTCATCACATTGATAAATACAATTAAAAAAAACTGTCAACATTAAGCAATGGTGGTTTAAAACAACCAGATATTCAAGAAATAGCTTCCATCTTATACACGTTATGGCAGAGTCTCGCGGTGTTTGTTGTCATATTGCCCTGCCTGTTCTACCTTCCTGCAAACAAAATCTAGTGGATGCACTCAGCGCTGCTCTGTCACACTTCCGCCAGTGATTTCAGAGGAAGCAGAAGCAGTTGATGCAGCCATAGACATTTTGTCACACCCCAGGATCACACAGCCCTGTTCTTTGTCAAGGAGTTTGTCTTGGTGTCGTGTTGAAACAGCTCATGTTATAGTAACAGGTTATGCTGACACACAACTCACATTTAGACAGGACAGTGCAACAGACAGCAGACTACATGTCATCTCAGCGTTTGTTCAAAATATGTTTTGCACATAACTGTTCAAGTCTTGCTGAGCTTTATCTGTCGGAAAAGCAAATTTGAACCCAAACCATACTAATATGAAATAAGTGTAGGAGCCAAATATGTCATTTATAACCACAGTTTTGTTGTTGTTTACTGTGTGTCCATTGGGTGTCGCTGTGCCAGTATCTCAAGCCCAGGGATATAGGTAGGGAGGTCACGGTTGCTCTCAGGTGTTTGATCCCATAAGGGCAAAGGATTTTTGACATGGGTGTATTATAAGAAATGGATACCAATTTTTTCCAGTGGCCACTTGTGGAATTGCAGCAAAAAAATTCCCTGTGGCCCAAAAAGCATTTTCCCCATAGGCCACCATAGTCAGTGGGCCGCATAACCTGGAAGTAACCCCGGAAGCTAGAAACGTTTTCGGTGAATCATGGATGTATAATAAGAACTGGATACGGCGCCTCAGCTCAGCCTTGCTTACAATTTCTTCCAGTGGCCACTCGTGGTATTGCAGCGAAAAATTCCCCTGCGGCCCAAAAAGCATTTTCTCCATAGGCCACCATTGTAAAAGAGACGTCTGTAAAACTGTTGACAGGACACCATTATGACTCTTTCTATTATGAATTTTTGATCCATGGAGGTTTTATATTTGTAAAACTTTCCTCGAGCCGAGAAAAGCGATTTAACAATCCGTGACGTCATCACAATATAAAGTCTTTAGGCCCAGCGGGAAGTCGTGGGCGGGACAAGCGGGCGGAAACACTGCTGCGCATATTCAGTGGGCTGCATAACCCGGAATTACACCCGGAAGCTAGAAACTTTTCCATCTTTGGGTCCCGTGTGGAATTTACATTTTCCAGATGTACATTAAAAGAGTTAATAGTAGCTGTAATTGTTGCTCCTGTGTGGGCCAGATGGATAAAACCCTCTACCCATCATTTACCCATCTTTATAGGCAAGCCTTTTTATAAATCTCCCCCTCTTTTTTTTTTGTGCTGTGTTTCTATTGCAATTTACTTTTCCTTTATGTATTTATTCATTTTGATTTTTCGTGTGTGTGTGTGAAGCACTTTGTAACTATGTGTTTTAAAAAGTGCTACATAAATAAAGCTTTACTTACTTACTTACTTACTGTATCACAGTATAAGTAATTTTATATTTATATTATATATAATGTGATATAGTGACGTTTCTGTAAAATCTTTTGAGAAACTGTTAATGGATGAAATAACCAGACAGGAATATATGTATATTAATCCAGTGAATGCATTGTAAAATACCATATCACTACTTGGCAAATCAATAAGAAATAGCAACAATCATGATGAGAAACGATGTTAACTTAGATAAGTAATGCAGTCATTTACAGTCAACAGGAAAACAGGAAAAAAAACTTTGAAGGTATTAAAAAGTGTTTAATTTACATAAATCTTAAATATTTTCTCTTGCCAGCCATATATAGTAATGTTAGCTATAAAATGTTTTTGTATCTGATAACAGGCTGTTAGTGGGATTTTGGGAAAGTGGGATTGTTTTGACAGTGGCTTGTGCTGCAGGAGGCTGTTCATTCAGCACCATCAGACCTGTAGCAAACACCGTCACTACTGCCAGCTACAGTAGCTAGGAAGTGATTTGAGCTAAAACTTCATTCATTCTTAAATGAATGGATTATTTTTCATTGGTTAAGCCATCAGTCCATTTTCTGCCATTTATTTGGGTCCAGGATGCATTAATTAAATTAATTATATCAGTAAGAATTACTTTATGTAGTACTGAAAAAAGAGATATAATAATTATAATTCTAGGCCTTATCGTCTTTACTGGTTTTCCATCATACTTTCATACTCTGGCTGGTATAATCGTGAAACAGCTAATGGTTAAATTGCATTCTATGTCATGTAAAAAAGGCCCTAAAAAGTCTTAAATTTAACTCGCTGAACCCTGCAGAGACCCTGTCAATCACCGATAGCAGATCTGCAGCATGCTCCAACAAACAAAGGGAAAGGACTGAGCTAGTGCCACGTTCATGTCCAATCTGCGTTATCGTAATTATGAGTTTCTGACCTGTAAACAGTGTTCACTCAACAAGTGTGTGTTGAGGGCAGGATTATGAGCTTGATGAATATGTTAGGAAATGTATCAATGTTTAATCAACCTTCCCGCAGTCTTTAGAAGAGACTCAATTCTTTACGTGACAGAAAATCAAATGACTTCTCTCGCAAAACCTTCTCACAAACCGTCTCCGTCTGCCACATGCAATGTAGATACACACATGTAGAATAATGTGGGAATCCAGAGAGGGTTTTTGGCCTCTTTGACCTTCCATATAGAATAAAAATGCCATTATCTATCTTTATATGTGTTAGCATCACAGATATGTATTCAGTTTGGTCTTTTAGCAGAGGACTATATGTGAAAACGAATGAAAATGAATGGATATATCTGTAAGCAATTTACTCCCATTTCCGTTATACAGTATAAAGCCTAATGCTCTCAGGAGCGTCCAACATGCAGTGCAGCTCCTAATGCTTTGAACTCTGAGCGTCGCCTGTGTTTCCTGCCTGCAACAAGCGAATGATTGACAGAGGGCGACACCTCCATTCCCCAGAGTCTCGCATCGACCAGACAAACATACAGGCTCTAAAACCCTGTAAGTGGCTTTGACTGCGGCATGCAGGACTCAGCCCTCTGGGAGCTGTAGAGGTCAATGGTCTGAAACGGGCTCGCAGTCACAGAGGGCACTGTAGTGTGTTTTAAAATCTTAAGCCTTAAATATGATCAACAGCAACCAGAAAATTCTCGACAGCCAAAAAGCTCTTGCTCCTGCTGTCAGAAGTCTAATCACTCTGCCTCTCTCTCATCTCTTGGTTGCGCTATCTCTCTCTCTCTCTCTCTCACACACACACACACACACACACACACAGACATTCATTCTTCCATTAGGAACATAACACTACAAGGCTGTTTTGTCACTTTGTGCTTCATAGTGATCTACCCTCAGGCACTGATAGCTCTCTGACCAAAAGAGGGGGAGGTTACTCTCTCTCTCTCTCTCTCTCTCTGTTGATTTTATGGCCTCCACCTATAACAGTGTGAATCTTTGTACCTGGCGCGATTCCACATCAGTTTGAATGATTTCCAACAGGCCGACTTTAATGGCTTTCAGGTATCGTTTGCTTCCCACAGCAGTGAGTCAATTTTCTTTTTTATTTATTGCTTACATTTTTGAGGAGCCAAACCACACAGGGGTTGTTTGGCAGACTCCTGTTTGACATCTCTGCCATTTAGGGCTGCAAGTAAAGATTATTTTTTGTCCATTATTTTTTGATTACCTGGTTTCAATCTTAATTCTAAAAAATGTCAGAAAATAGTGAAACTGTCTATTACAATTTCCCAAGGCCTAAAGTGAAATTGCTTGTTTTGTCTGACCAACAGTCCAAAACCCAAACACATTAAATATACATTGATATAAAACAGAAAAAAGCAGATTCTCACATTTGAGAAGTTGGGACCGGCCAATCTTCTTTCATAAATTACTTAACCCCCTAAAGCCCCTGGTGTCTGTCAGTACAAGCTCATGTTGTGAACCCACATCACTGTATTTTAAATTCTAGCGGAGATCCCAAAGTTTCCAAAGATAGCAAACATGCCAGGCTGAATTTCAGGGGGAATTTGTGTGAAATGATGCACAAGACATCTAGAATATTCCCATTTGATTAAATGGTGCAGCCACAAAAACATGGTTTTTATTTATTCTGTTTGAATATTTCAATATTTTCTGTTGCTGTTAAGTCACAATTACCACTGCTAGATACATGCAGATAAATGCAGTTCCTCTGTCTGTGTATACTGTATGTGCGCCTGTGTGTGTGTGTAATTATTTCACTCCAGGCCCACTACTCACACACTCTCACTTAGAGACTGCTGCTCCTCCAAGTAGGCCGGCCGGTGGCCCGGGGCTGGATTTTGGTTGCAGGCAGGGAGCATGGTGCTGTGAACAGGGGGACTGGGTGTGTGGCTTTGTCAAGGCCCATCAGTGTCCTTGCTCTACTTACTCTGCATCAACTCTTAAGGGTGTGTGTGTGTGTGTGTGTGTGTGTGTGAGAGAGAGAGAGAGAGAGAGAGAGAGAGCTAGCGATGGGGGTGCAAGCAAAAGAACATGCTGCCGTAAGGGTTTTGGATGAGATGAGACGTGTTGTGTATGTGTGTGCGTGTGTGTCAGTGTGTGTATGTGATGAAAAACGGAAAGGTTCTCATTCTGTTGAGTCTTTTATGTACTATGTTTAGTATGTGTGTACGTGTGTGTGTGTGACACGGTGGTCCTGGGGCCTTTATTACAGTCTTGTTGGTTCAGTGGACTTAAAGAAGGCAGTGGTCTCTCTTGTCTTGTGTGTGTGTGTGTGTGTGTGTGTGTGTGTGTGCGCGCGCGTGTGTGCGGGCCCTGTACAAGCACAAGCCTTTGAATGCATGTTGGACATTTGTTGAGGAGTGACCTAAATCTGTCTGCCGTCATTACCTAACAAGAAGACGGAGAGAAAAGCAAGTCGCAAATAAACACACGCAAGCACACATATATGTACACACAGATGCACCCTGACACACACACACACACACACACTCTCTGGAGATCATCATGCTAGATACTGTGTACACACTGCAGCAGCAGATTGGAGTGCTAAGCAGGAGAAAAATAAATGTAATGCTGTGTATGATGCAATACAGCCTCCATCCGCCCTTCTGTCCAGGGCCAAGAGTTCAGTCTATATTAAGGAGTCATATTACTGTTGTTCTCTTGTAGCTCGCCCGCCTGCGTCCCGTATGTTCCCTCGTAAAACTCCACAGTGCAGCGTCGCCCTCTGATCACCTGCGCCTTCAGTCAGCTGTTTACCTCGTTACCCCTGCTGGGGAAGAGATCGTCTCCACAACATCATTTATTTAGGATTACTGAAAAGTGGCCTAAGCTCTCTGCCTGTCTGTGTGTGTGTGTGTGTGTGTGTGTGTGAGTGAGGATAGAAAGATTAAGACTCTTTTATGGGTCAGTGGCCACTGTTGCTCCTAGCTAATTACGGACTTAAAACACGTACTCACACGTGTGCGCTTTCACTCACAAACACACACAGATACACACTCCCAGCATATCTCCTCTCTCTCTCTCTCTCGCTCCCTCGCTCCCTCAGACTGCACTGTGCTATCACCATGGTAACAGCAGATTGAGGGACTTTTCGCTGCAACGATTGCTCAATTGTTATCTCTATTTCTCTCTCTCCTAACGGTCTGTCTCTCTATTATTCTGTCCTCCTCCCACCCTGCTGTGTTTTCTCACGTGCACTCTTTCATTGTCAGTGTGTGTTACAGGCCACTCAACACACACACACAAATACACACACACTGATCTGCACACAAGCAGAGGATGCAGTTCTTCACTCTCAATCTCACACTTCCACTGCTTCCTCCCCAGGCTCTCCTAACGCGGCCGGTGGTGTGACGTCCTAACTCTTCCTGCCCAGCATGGCTGTGTCACTGTGGTTCCCAGCAGTGTGTGTGCTCACTCTGGCTCACGTCGCCCCCTCAGGCCAAGGTAAGGCGCTGGGGTAGTATCATGGTCGAGGTGTTGATCCTTACACAGCAATCAGCAGAATGAATCACAAAAACTTTAAAAGGAAGCAATAGATTATGCCAGTGCTTGCGTGGATTTGTCTGACTCAAATATAAGTCATTGTTTTGCAAATGAGCAAAGTCATCATGAAAAGTGTAAATCACTGCTTCTAAAAAAGCCTAAGTCATCCTGGCCAAGAAAGTCTCTGACCTACATAAACAAAAGCTTACCAAAACATTTGAAGTGTGCAGCTTGCCAAAGGGAGTGTTTCACAGCCGCCTGTAGCTCCTAGTTAATAAACAATCAGTCATTCAGCACCACGGACAGTTACAGTACACCAGTAGCATACTGATCACACTGACGCGTTCAGTTTAAACGTGGGTTTAATCCTGATACGATTTCATGTGTTCATGATACTCAAGCTGATGTGAACAGTCGGATTAAGGTAATGGTAATGTGATTTTCTTCAATAACCCTGGTTTACACGGATTAATATGGCAGTCGGGTGAGTTTACACTACAAAGAGATGTGACATAGTGACATCCAGCCTTCAAAGGAAAGAAAATAAAATCTTATACTTGTCAAATTGTGTGTACCAAGCATCTGACAGCCAGTAGTGTACGCTTTATCCTCCCCACTGACTTAAAACACAAGATATTGTGATGTGCCCACGCATCACATCACATGTAGGTGTCACAGTGGGGGTGCAGTGTGATTTATGTTAACATTCACACTGTTTGCGTCTGGGAATCCTTCCAGTGTAAGCTTTGACACACGTGTGCATTTTAAAGATTGAATTCAATCACACATGAGGTGTTCACAGTGCCAAAATCTGCGTTAAGTATGTTAGGCTTACATCAAATACAGGTATGGGCACGATTAGATTGAGGAAATCAGAGTATAGTGTTTACCTGACATTTGTTGTAATTGGGGAATTATTAGAGTGTGTATCAACATACCTGCCCATGATACTGCATGGCTGATTAAATCCCCAGAACAGGTTTTTAAAGGGGAACTCATCCATTTTACATATAACAGTCTGTGTGATCAGCATTGGGAGTACTACTCAGCCTGTGAAAACTCTTGTTTTCTGTTGCTCTGGAGGGATCTTTCCAAAGTCTGAAAAAACAATTGATGATTAGATCAGGGTTATCTCAATTTAGGCTTTTAGACTACACATTTATAACAGACCCATACAAGGGACTAGAAGTCAGGATATCTCAGCCTCTGCTGCTTCAGTTTTTAGCCATGCAAGCAGTGTGGCTCTATGGATGGCAGTGTTGGTCAGCCGGTCCACCATTTTGCTGCAGACTGAAATAAATCAACAACTATCGGATGAATTGCTATTCAATTTTGTACAGACTTTCATGATCCCCAGAGGATGAATCCTACTGACTTTGGTGATCCTCTGACTTTTCCTCTAGTGCCACAATGAGGTTGACATTTGTGGTTTTCAGGGAAATGTCTCAGCATGTTAGCGTGCTGACATGTTAGCATTTAGCTCAAAGTACCACTCATGCCTAAGTACTGACAGAGCCGCTAGCTTGGCTGTAGACTCTTAGTATTGTTTAAAATCTGTCTCTTGTGAGTCCCCTAACTTTATGGAAGTGCAATACTAAATTGCTAGATTGCACCTTTTGCTCTTCATACAGGCTTTATTCAGCATTTCATACTTCCTATGAAAAGATAAAAGCGACTATGACCAAATGAATCTGCTGTCTAAGTTTACAGAACATCACAATGATTTCTGTCAACTGGATTCTGCAGCTCATTGTAAATGCTAATTGTTCTTTTCTATCTGCCTCATCTTCCCTACCTCCATCCATCATGAGCAGCTATGTCCCGGGCCGCCATGCCGTTTGGGCTGCTGCGCAGGGAGCTGGCTTGCGAGGGTTACCCCATAGAGCTGCGCTGCCCAGGTAGTGACGTGGTTATGGTGGAGACTGCAAACTATGGACGCACCGATGACAAGATCTGTGATGCAGACCCCTTCCAGATGGAGAACACACAGTGTTACCTCCCTGACGCACTCAAGATT
Source organism: Macquaria ambigua (assembly GCA_008360985.2). NCBI lineage: Eukaryota > Metazoa > Chordata > Actinopteri > Centrarchiformes > Percichthyidae > Macquaria > Macquaria ambigua. The sequence continues at coordinate 116,040 of VMKM01000693.1, read as the reverse complement.
ATGGCTCAGAGGTGTGTATGTCTTGCTGAGTGTATACTGTGTTTGTGTAAGAGCTTGAATTATAGGGCAAAGACGCAAATTGTAATGTCATTCTTGTGCTATTTGAGTATGTGCAAATGTTTTGGAAGCAGTTAAACCAATCAATGAGAGCATCTACTGTTTCGTACAACACACATGTGATTTCATCATGTCAGAAGAAACGTTAGACAAAGCCAATGCTTGTGTTGTAAGTCATGTGTATGTGCAAGTGCAGTAATCTCTCCGGCTGAGTCTGAGTGCCTGGCTGCACCATTAGCTGTGTACTCAGCAGTGTTTTCCTAGAAGAACTGATCAATATTCAGCGAGAGGGAGAGGGAGAGTAGACAAATGGAGTGTCCTTTGCTTCCCCTTTTCTGTCTGTTAATCACTCTCCCTCCCTTCTTTGTTTTCTCATTCTATCATCCCTTTCACTGATCGATCCATCCATCCATCCGCTGTCCTCCAGGTGTAACAACAGGACCCAGTGTGTAGTGGTCGCAGGGGTCGACGTCTTCCCAGACCCCTGTCCTGGAACATACAAGTACCTGGAGATCCAGTATGAGTGCGTCCCTTATAGTAAGTGTGCATATATATAAACACCCACATAAACACACAAATACATACATACATGCTTACATGATTACATGCAAATATGTGCATGTGCATGCAAAACACAGAGATTTAACCTATTTTTGTCAGCTACATTCTAGGTTTAAGGTGCTTGTTTTTGTTCTTATAACCCTTGATGTCGACTGTATCCCTGAGAGATTGATGGATAGAAATTTTTTTTTCTCAGGGAGTGTGTGTGTGTGTGTGTGTTTTTGTGTGTGTGTGTGTGTGTGTGTGTGTGAAATACAAAAAGAAAGTTGGATGGAAAAAGTACAGAGAGCTAAACTGTAGGGCATTTGCATACTGTATGTTGTGTGTGTGTGTGTGTGTGTGTGTGTGTGTGTGTGTGTGTATGCGAGAGTGCACGTATACACTTGCGCGTGCATGCATGTGTGTTTTCTTTTTCAGATTCACGCCACAGGAGTCGCTCTCTTTTCTCCACAGGAGCCTGATTGAGGGAACGAGAGATCGGGGGAGGTGGAGGGAGGGAAAAGGGGGAGGATGGGACGGGAAGGGAGGGGAGGGGAGGGGAGGGGAGAATGCTGGGTCTCTTGTGCTTCTTCTTTCTTTTATGTGAACTATAATGTTTGTGGCGAGAATGAGTTCCAAAGTCTTTATCTGTGCAATTCTTTCTCTCTCTCTTTCTTTCTTTCTCTCTTGCTTGCTTTCTTGCTTCTCTTTACTTCCCTTCTTTCACCCTCTGACTTCTCTTTCTTTCTCTCCCTCTTTTTTTTCCTATGCTTGAGTAGAAGTGGACCAAAAAGGTAAAGACAATACATTGTAGCATCTTGATCTCTCCTTACCCCCGACCCCCCTCTTTTCTCTCCTTCTCTTCCTCTCTCCTACCATTTCTCTCTTCCTCCTACCCTAGGACGTTGTTTCGTAGTCATGCTGGATGTTGCCCCCCTTTTTTCATTTCCTACTCGGTTATTTATTTTTCCCCCCATTTTATCCATCTCTTGTTGTATGGAAACCCGTCCTTTTATCCAATTTTATCCAGGTTCTGCACTTAGTCTCTCTTCTTCTTTTCTCACTTTCTTTCTCTCTCTCCAGTTTCTTCCGTCTCTTCTTCCTCTCTTGCTCCTGGTCGATCTCTCTCTCTCTCTCTCTGTCTCTTATTTCTCTCCCTCGGCCTCTGTGCACACACACAAACATAAACACAACTGCTCACACAAACATAAACATAATCTTCTTTGCTCTCTCTGCTTTCTCTTTGATTTCCTTTTCACACACAAGCACTCTTTCTTTCTTCCTTCTTTCCTTCCTTCCTTCCTTCTTTTCTGTCTTCCTTTCTTTCTTCCTTTCTTCCAATCCTTCCTTCTTGTCTGATCATCCTCTTCATGCTTATTTTCCCTTTTCTTCCCTTATAGGAAGAGCCCCTTATTTATCTTCATAGGAAAAATAAGACCAAATGTGTGTGATTATATATCCGTCTGGATGTGTGCTTACCAAGCACTGCTTATGTGTGTGAGTGTGTGTGCATGCCTATTTGCATGCCAGTGTGAGACTGTACAGTATACATATGTGTCCCATACAGTTATTGACATGTGGGTGGACCAATCGTTGTGCTCGGCGTAAACTAACCTGCCCTCTCATTCACTTCAAGGCAAAATTTAGCCCCGCCTTCTGCGTCCCTGATTCTACCTCACACTCTTTTTCACTCTTTTTGCACTAACCCACACACACACACACACACACACACACACACACACACATGCATACACACACAAAGCACATAAGTACACTCACACACCTTTCATTGCAGTGTCCCTGTTGTATTACTCACCACACACACACTAACAGTGTGTGATTTTCAACACTTTTACGTCTCTTCTGTTGCTTGCCTCTCGAGATCAGCACAGGTGTTTTAAATCCCTCTCTCTTTTTCTCTTCATTCTTTTTTCTTCTTGCTGCATCAAATGCATCTAATTCAATCCATTTTTCATGCATCGATCCATTTTCTCCCTGCACCTGCCTCCACTATCTTTCCACTCTTTTTCCTCTCACCTTCCTCCCTGATCTTCTTCTCCCTCCCTCTTTCTCTTCTTCCTCACATCCTGCTGTCTACCCCTTCTAACTCCCGTCTTCCAGTTTTCGTGTGCCCCGGCTCACTGCTCAGCATCCAGCCGGCCTCCTCTCTCCTGGAGGCGGAGCATCAGTCGGGGGCGTGGTGTAAGGACCCGCTGCAGGCTGGTGACAGGCTGTACGTCATGCCGTGGACGCCGTATAGGACAGATATGCTGTATGAGTACGCCTCCTGGGACGACTACCGTCAGAACAGAGTCACCACCACCTATAAGTGAGTGATGTCTGTGTGTACTGTATGTATAGCTGAAATAGTTGATTTATTGATTAGTTACTTTCGGCTTTGGACTGTTAGTCAAAACACAGACAAAACAAGCAGTTTGAAGATGTGACCTTGTGCTCTGAGAACTTATGATTGGCATTTCTTTTGTTGTCTTTTGAAAATCTATAGATTAAATGATTAATCATCCATTAAATCCATTCAAACAAAAACAAATAGAGAATAGGGGGAGTAGAATATAGCAACATTTACTTTCTAAATCAGATATTAAAGCCCCTGAACACTTTCAACTTTCATGTATATCTTTATAACATTGTCTATGACTAAATAAGCAACAAGCAGAGTTGAAATTATAATTCTTAAGATTTTCATCGCATCAAACCCCAACTTTTGATGCTATTTATGGCTGACTCTGGGACTTGTATTATTAAAATGTTGTTGTTACCACAGGTGAACTGAAATCTGAGGGTTACAACTTTAAAGTTTTGTAAAAAAAAAAAAAACATCCTTAGGTAATATTTATGAATATTACACAAACAGTGGCTTGGCGTGAGCAAACAATCCCAGAGCTGTCATTAGAGAATGACTCAAATAAAAAAGAAGTGCGTGACATCACCTTTTTCATCATTCTCTGTCCTAGGTTGCCTAGCCGTGTGGACGGTACAGGCTTTGTGGTGTATGACGGCGCAGTGTTTTACAACAAGGAGCGAACGCGCAACCTGGTCAAGTATGACCTGAGGACACGCATCAAGAGCGGCGAGGCAGTGGTGGTCAATGCCAACTACCACGACACCTCGCCTTACCGCTGGGGAGGGAAGTCAGACATCGATCTGGCGGTGGACGAGAACGGCCTATGGGTGATCTACTCTACTGAAGCCAATAATGGACGCATCGTGGTCAGCCAGGTGCAGTAGGAGGAATGAAAACAGATCAATGATTGGAAAGAGAAAGGAAGAAAGGGTGTTATTATTGAGTTTTCTCATCTTCCCATGTCTTTTTTGTCCTGCAGGTGAACCCCTACACCCTGCGCTTCGAGGGTTCGTGGTCCACCGGCTTTGACAAACGTGGGGCGAGCAACGCCTTCATGGCCTGTGGTGTGCTCTACGCCGTGCGCTCCGTCTTCCAGGATGATGAGGGGCAGGCGGAGGGCCGAGTCGGCAGCGACATGGTGGTTTACGCCTACGACACCAGCCGTGGACAGGAGCTGCCAGTTCAAATACCATTCCCCAACCCGTACCAGTACATCTCCTCCATAGACTACAACCCCAGAGACAACCAGCTGTATGTGTGGAACAACTACTACGTGCTGAGATACCCGTTACAGTTTACACCGCCACCGCCGACTAAAGGTTTGTGGAACTAGTGCACTTGTGTATTTGGAGATATGTGATGAATTTAGAGAATCAACAGTGTTTCCGTCCCTCCAGGTCCCCTCTCCTCTCTGATGACGACCGTCCGCTCCTACACGGCCACTGTCGCGCTGACTCCAGTGCGGCCGTCGGCCTCTCACCCAATTGGCGTCATCAACCGAGGACCCTTTGACCAGCGGCCAATCACAGCCATGGTCCCTCTGACCCCACGTCCACCTCTGCGTGTCCCCTTGGCTCCAGGGGGCCCCGGTCAGGTGGGTGGATGTGATGGCCGGGTGGCACGAGGGGTGCAGTGGCCGCCCACCCTGAAGGGAGAGACAGTGGAGAGGCCCTGCCCTAAAGGGTCACTGGGTAGGTGTGGCATGTGGGTATGCACAGACGTGAGCATGCCAGTCTATGCGTGCGTGTGTGTGTGTGTGTTTGTGTGTGTGTGGTATTTGCATGTGTGTGTGTCTGTATCTCGTTTCCCTTTGAAATGTAGTCGGATGTCCTCTCTTTGAACTTGCCTTCAGATGAGAGAGAAGAAGAAAGAGGTTACAGTGTTAAGACAAGCTGGGTTTGTCAACTCTCCTCTCGCTGTGCAGCTGTCTTCAGCCCAGCGCTCCCTCAGAGGAAAAGCTGTTATGCAGATTATGTAGATAAGCTTTTGGTTTTTCCTCATCCTAATCATGTTGAATGGTTCGGACATGGTTTTAGCACAGAGGTGATGATTAATCTAATGTTAATTGGAGCTATCTAGCAGAGTTTCAGGAGCAGGACCACACCTCAACTGAGCCACTTCCGGCATTCTTATAAATACCCTCCTAACCCTCGCCTCCTCCTTCGCTCTTTCTCTTAGTGTTTGCTGGATGTGTGAATAGGCAGTTTTTCACTTGGAATGAAAGCAAAGAATCCCGGACTTTGTTTTCTTTCCAAGTCAGGAGTGTTTGATCCTGCGCACCTGTCAATAAGACTTTATGGTGTGCAAGACATTTTTTGGAATTGCTAACACTTTAGCCATAACTTTATGAAATTATATCTTCAAGGTAGGTATGTGTTTGTTTTTTGCACACAAGTGGCCAAAAGAAAAATCTAATGCAGCTATAAATATTTATTAAAAACTGAAACATCTGCTACTAGAAATTGTAAAAGAAATGTTGTAAATGTTTTTGGGGCTGCATCTAAGGGTAAAAGATGCATGGGAAAACATGTGCAAGGAGGAACAGAAGTGACAAACCACCTCAGGTCCTGTAAGACACGACCTGTCCTTTCTCTTTCTGACTGTCCGTGTCACCCTGTCTGTCTCTGCAGGTATAGCTTCCTATCAGTGCATGCAGTCTCCAGTGGGCTGGAGCTCCAGAGGGCCTGACCTTTCCAACTGCACCTCTCCCTGGGTCAGCCAAATTGCACAGAAGGTTAGTCACACATTCACACACACACACACACACACACACACACACACTGTGCAAATGCCCTAAAGCCAGTCAGCAAGCAGTGCTCTCGTAAATGTCAAAATATTTGACATTATAAACACTCCCGCCTCACTTCAGATTAAGAGCGGAGAGAACGCGGCCAACATCGCCGGGGAGTTGGTCAATCTGACCCGGGGGCGGATCTATGCCGGTGATGTCAGCATGTCTGTCAGGCTAATTGAACAGCTATTGGACATCCTGGACTCGCAGCTCCAGGCTTTGAGACCAGCCAATAAAGAGTCAGCAGCACGCAATTACAACAAGGTAAATTATTCCTGTTGTCAGTGCGGATGTGTACTTGACCTTTCCTGTAAATGAACGAGGAAATGTCAGCGATGATGATTCTAACAATAGATGTTTTTCTTCTTTTCAGCTGCAGAAGAGGGAACGCACATGTAGAGCTTATGTTCAGGTAAGACAGACAGACAGACAGATAGATAGATAGACAGACAGATAGATAGATATATAGACAGATAGATAAAGATGAGGAATAAAACATCTCTGTCTTCCTCTCTGTCAGGCGGTCGTTCAGACAGTTGATAACCTGTTGGGTCCTGAGGCTCTGGTGTCCTGGGCAGATATGAGCAGTGTTGACCAGTCCCGCTCAGCATCACTGCTGTTAGACGCAGTAGAGAAAGGAGCGTTTCTATTGGCTAACAATCTCTATGAAGGCCGTTTCAGTGACAGGGCACCAAATGTTGGTATGTGGTCTTTCCCTTTCTTAGCGGTTTTGCTCTACACATTGTGGAACTTACCAGTTCAGTTAAGCTTTTTGTGTGTGTGTGTGTGTGTGTGTGTGCGCAGATCTGGAGGTGTATGTACTAAATACAGAGGCAGACATACAGGACCTGACGTTCCCTCACTCCTACGACAGCGACAGCATCTTGCAGATATCCGCACTGGCTCTGCAACAGTACAGCAACAATGGTCCGTGGCACACACCAAAACTAATCAATATTTGTACAGTGAGAGCTCAGCATTATACAGCATGTTGCCTGGGGTGGTAAACCATAGGTAGGACAAGTAATGGGTTGTGGGAGTAACACTGGTTTTCCTCCACATTTCAAAAATTCAAAAGATGAAAGTCTGTCTCATCTTTAATGTGATAAATCAAAGTACAGAAAATTGTGGAAATATAGATATTTTTTGTCTCTCTCTTCACTATGTCTCCCTCCCGTCTGTGGTTTCCTCTGCAGGCCAGGTGAAGCTGGTCCTCACTCTCTATAAGAACCTGGGCTCCTTCCTGACCACCCAGAACTCGACTCTGCGGCTCGGACTGGGGCTGGGCCAGGGGTCCGAGGCCAGGCGTAAGAGCCTGGTGGTCAACTCCCATGTCATCTCTGCCTCTGTGCACAGAGGATCCAACAGAGTGTACCTCTCCGAGCCGGTGATCTTCACTCTCAGGCACCTGCAGGTCTGTTTGGAAATCTGTTCACCTCAAAGTTCATGTTCAGAATGAGCAAAATTTTTAACATTTTGCAGAATCTGGTCCCTGAGTATCCTTTACAGGCACTAATATGTGTTTTGGTGTGTGTTTGTCTCCGCAGCTGGAGAACCACTTTGGCCCCAACTGCTCTTTCTGGAACGCATCAGGGGTTTCTGGGAGTGGCAGGTGGTCTACACAGGGCTGCCGCCTGTTACACACCAACAACACACACACTACCTGCGCCTGCAACCACCTGTCCAGCTATGCTGTGCTCATGACCTATCAGCAACCCGCTGTAAGTAACACACACCACAAAAATAAAAACACGTGACAGTGTTAAATTCACCTTCACGGCAGACAGAAAAGAGCTTTAAGGCTCCAGTGAGTGTTTTTTTGCTTGGTCTGTATGAACCATCTCTCATACAGCACAGAAGGACAATGACAGTGCAGCAAAATGTAGCTATATCTCCGTCACCAGATACCCCTTTGAGTTTTCAGTGTGCGTAATTTTATAAATATTGAGCCATTATTCACACAGCACTGAAAACAGCCATGATGCTTTTTTTATGTGTATTTTGCATTTTTTCAAGAATTTGAAAGGCTTGTGTTACACATTATTATGGCTGTAGTTTATATGTATTATATATATATATTATGTTTTTAGATGGCCAGGTGCCAAACTGAAACTTCAATAAATCCAGCTCCATCTTCGACCGCCAAAGGCTTCCCGACTCCACCCTTATGCACCCATTTGCTGCAGCACAGTCGGACTTCACCCCCACTGTGCTCTTCAAAATGTTGTTTAAAAATCAAGCACAGAGGGGGTGATAATTGTGGGTTGTAGCTGTAAGAGAGAGGGAGTGACAAATGCTGCAGGCCGTGAAATTGAATTAAGTGTTTCTCTTTGTTGGGTGTGATTTTATTCATTTGAATAGATGTTATGTAACACACAGGGACAGGCAACCAGAGGCAAAGACACACGAGCACTCCACACTGCAAAAATACATCCACACACACCCGCTCAGAAGCCTGCGTCAGCACATGTTCCTATATTCATACATGTTCTCTTTATGATCAGGCAACAAATGCGCTTTCTTTCCTGTCTTCTTCTCTTTACCAGTTCGGGGTCGGTGTAGAAGAGCTTCTCGTCTATGTGGTTTCCTGGGTTGGCATCTCAGTGGCGCTGGTGTGTTTGGCCACCTGCCTTACCACCCTGTGCTGCCAGGGGGCGCCCTGGCACACAGACCACAGCACCATCCACTGCAACCTGTGGGCCAACCTGCTCATCACTGAACTGCTCTTCCTTGTGGGTGCCAACAAGACTAAATACACAGTGAGTGCTTCGATATTGGACAAATACAGAATAGAGGAGGAGTTGAGAGGGTGGACATTTTAGTCATGTGTGATATGGTGGATATTACTGTTGTATTTTAAAGCATTTTGTGAAATATTCTTCCTTCTCTATCCAATGTCCAGGTTGTGTGCTCCATCACTGCTGGCCTGCTGCACTTCTCGCTGCTCTCAGTGTTTTGCTGGTTGTGTCTGGAGGGGGTGGAACTGTACTTGCTGCAGCGGGAGGTATTTGAGGGACGAAACTCCAGGAGGAAGTATTTCTACCTGTGTGGTTACTCTATTCCTGGGCTGGTGGTGGCCGTGTCCGCAGCCATAGACTTCAGAGGCTACGGCTCAAAAACTGCGTAAGTTTACCCATGTGTGTGTGTGTGTGTGTGTGTGTGTGTGTGTGTGTGTGTGTGTGTGCAGAGTTTTGAATGGTGACAGCTACTTTCCTACATCTGAATATTCTTGTGTCAGCTCCCAGACTGACTTCGTTATTTTGGAGGTTCTTATTTTACTGTGATTTGCTTGTGTGTTTCTATGTGTGTGTGTGTGCGTGTGTGTGTGTGTGTGTGTGTGTGTAGATGCTGGCTGCGAACAGACAATTACTTCATCTGGAGTTTCCTTGGCCCTGTCGCTGTCGTCATCACGGTGAGAGTTCATGCTCTCATACAGATACCAACCTTTTCATATATTTACATATATTTTTAATCATCAGTGTGTAATAACATCATGTTGAGTCATTATTAATGAATACATATTAAACAGTATTTGTTCTTTTTGGCCTCAGTTGAACCTGGTTGTCTTGGTGATGACCTTACATAAGATGCACAGCACTGCTGCTTTGAAGCCAGACTCCAGTCGCCATGACAACCTGAGGTAAGTAGCCTAGTCTATAGTGTCTCATGCTGATCTGTTGTGGGTGATTTGAGCTCATTGTGTTTCAGTAGCTTTAGCTCCAATCATTCAGTCGACAGAAAAAGACAGTAAAGTTAAATTTATGAACTGAAGGGCCTGGATTGATTATTTTTCCCTACCTTCCTAGAATTATGTTATTTTAATAGCTGTCATATTTTTTGTGCAATGCTTTGCAATGACCTGATTAAACCAGATGTAAAAATTGAAAGAAAACTATAAAAATGAGTTTGAAAATGAATGTCTCTTGAGCTGGAAGCAGTCTGTTATGTATGAGGAAGCCGTTTAGTGATTTGTCGTTAATTAAAATATTTAAGACTCATCCTAGCTGAGAGAGGGAGCCAATATAAATTTCTTGAAACAGATGTAATATGGTCGTTCTTTTGTCTTAGGAAAGCTCCAGCATTTTGTTAATCAGCAGCATTTTGAATAGTTTCAAGTCAAGCATGCACCGCTTTTGGAAGATACAGAATAAAATACGCTACAGGAGACATATAGTCTTTGCATTCTTTGGAGTGAGTAAAGGTCAAACCTTAGCATTGAAAAACAGAAGGGAACTGCACTCAACAAAGGAAAAGAAGAGAGCTATGATGTGTGTTAGTAATGTCCGGCAAATGAAGAAGTGGTTGCACACAGACATTTGTAGTTTTTCAGTGTTTCAGTAAACTCTGGGGAGCTTGAGGATGGTGGCTTTCTGATAGATGTGGGTGTATGCAAGTCTTTTTTGAACTTGCTAGACATTGACATTAGCTACATGCACCCCAGCTCTCTTTTTGTCCATGGTTGAGCTGTAAAGTAGAAGCACAGTTAAACCTTCTGTGTGCTTTTTTAAGCATGGGGGACATGAAAAATCGAATTAGAAAAGCTTCTAACAGAATTAGGTGAGTGAACTCTTGTCAGATGAAAATGAAACGTGATTTATCTCGTGCTCTTCTTCCTCTGGTGTCTCCAGGGCGTGGGCGGTGGGCTCCCTGACGCTGCTCTTCCTGCAGAGCGTCACCTGGTCCTCGGGCCTGATGTTCCTGTCTGCTCCGTCTCTCCTCCTGGCTTACCTCTTCTCCTCCCTCAACACCGCCCAGGGCCTCCTCATCACCATACTGCACTGCACCCTTGCCAGGAAGGTCTGTCTCTGTGTTTGTGTCTCATTATGTAACTGCAAGAATCTGTCTCTAGCGTTAACATTTGTGACTAAACAGACATGTTACATGTTTAAATATTGCGTGTAGGGTCAGAAGGACTATGGCCGATGCCTGCGTCTCTCGCAGTGCTGCGCCACGTCCTCTTCCAGCTCTCCAGACTCGGTGAAGGGTGCTGCCCTGCGGTCCAACAGCCGCTACACCAGCAGCCAGAGTCGGAGAGCTACTGCAAATAGACAGGTAAATTACAATCCACTGTACCTCTATGTCTCTAGCTCTTTGTCTCTCTCTCTCTGTGTCTGAGTCAGCTTTGACCTTGTGTGGAATATTTCTGTTCCAGAGTCGTATCAGGAGGATGTGGAACGACACAGTTCGCAGACAGACTGAATCGTCTTTCATTGCTGCAGATGTTAACAACACCCCTACTCTTAACCGAGGTGAAGATGGCTGTTTTTCTTTTTTTCTTTTAAATCTCAGCTTTGCCTCCTCTGTTGTTCAAGAATGTCATATTTATATGTCTCCCCCCTCCCTCACTCTCCATCCCCAGCTGCTTTGGGGAACCATTTCCTTACTAATCCAGTGTTGCAGACTCATGCTGGAGCCTCTCCTTATGACACGATGCTGGCCCAGGGATACAATCAACCCTTTACCTCCACAGGTACATTTCATTACAACTTTCTGTGATTCTTCCTAATTTTTGTGTGTCTACGTTTTCTACACAGCTTACTTACTTGTCCCTCTTTATGTTGGTTTCTTTTACTGTCCTTTTACTTGTGTGTACTCACAGTACCTTGCGAAACTCTCATGCCACATTGAAAAATGTCTATGTGAGGCCACTTACCTCTGTTGTGACTTAAAAATTAGTTATCTTATAAAACAGCTTGCAGCAGCGCGGTTACAGAGAGATACATTCAAACCTAAATATCCAGCAGTAAATCCCTCCAGTGTTTTGATTAAAAGAAGCATCAACAGTCAAGGAAGTTTAATGTGTTCAATTCTGATGTACGTTTTGAAACAATTTTGACAATTTTCCTCTTTTGACTTTTTCTACTTTTATGTGTTTTGCTTGTTGAAAGGCGCACGACCTATACTGGATTTTTGAAGGCAATACCAATATCGATATAAGTTTTAAAAATCCAATAACAATATATCAGCAGATTATTATTATTTTTTTATGTAACAAAACATAAAAAAACACATTCTAATGAGGATCCCTTAAATTTGGTCATTTTAGATGTGTGTAATATGTACAGAGCAGGACACTTACATTTTTAAAAAATAAACGTGTAAGTGCTCTCTCATAAACAAACTATTTGATGGCAACATTGTTTTTAAATTACCTCAAATGTATCTTTTGCATTTCTGTACCTGAGTGGCGTAAGACTTTTGCCCAGTACAGTTTGTCATTTTTCTGTTTACAGTATGAATGTTTGGAATTAAAAGCTCGTGAAATATTTTTGTTTTATACCAGTGTGGTGTTCTGTTTTTAGTTTTTGACCTTGAAATGTTTGTCTTTTAAATGTGTTTTCCCTCTCTGTCTCTCTGTCTTAACGTGGACCTGTAGGAACCTTCAGAAACAAGCAGAGTATGAGCTCTCCTTTATTGTGCTCACTCGAATCATTGAGCGCCACTTCCTCGTGCACTGTGCTACAATTCATAGACTATCTGTGCAATCTTTGCACACAGTAATTATTCATAGACCATGAAGACATAACATGCATCTCTTCCATGTGGCGACATAACCGAACATTTCATCAAAGAATATTGTTAATATCCAAATCTTCTTGGTAAAGCCACACCCTCAGTAGGCACATGATCCCTAATCTCTGCTCATTCATTCATAACGTTCATTTGTGTAAATCTCTTTATGTCAATCTTTGATCCCTGTTCGGTAATTGGCATCTTCCTGTTTCTTCCAACAGAGGGTGGTGTGTCCCAGAGCCAGGAGTCCTGTGGTTTGGACAGTGTGTGTCTCAACGGAGGCTACACCCCCAACACCTTCACCCTGCATGGTCTTGGAACCACACCCGGGTCTCGAGCTGGAGTGGTGGGCAGCACTGACCTTCTGAGGGAGGGAGGAGTTGGGATAGGAGGGGATGACATCTCCCCAGCCCTCCTCACCCCTCATGGGGCCACAGATCTGGGCAGCGGTGCTGGAATGCGTCATAACCTGTCTGATGCAGCGGCGCTGGAAAAGATGATCATCTCAGAGCTGGTGCAGAGCAACCTGAGGCCCTCAGTTCCCATGCCTGTTCCTCCTGAGCGCTACGGAAGCCTGGCGAGGCCTCACCACCACGACAGGGCGGCTCTCACTCACACTGCCACTTTAACTCGACACGCACAGCCACCCCAAGAGGGCTGGGCTGCCACCATGCAGCCAAACACACGCCACAACGCACAAGAGGGCTGGGCGCATACGAGGCAGCACACACAAGACGCTGAGACACATTCCACAACACGTGGACAAGATCACACCACGACGCCACGCTTACAAGATGGCTGGTCACACTCACGTGTTCCTGGAGATTCGGAGTCCCGTGAGCTGCTTAAAGATGGTGATAGGTCGCAGCTGCAAGGCACTCTGGGTCGCCGCGGACTCCAGGACAGGCAGCAAGCTCGTCCCCCTGATGTTCAGGCTCGGCCCTACTCCACCCTCAGCCGCACCCCTGGTACTCTGTCCCGCCACCGCAACACAGTGGAGTCGAACGGCGGGACAGACAGAGAGAGAGACAGGGAGCGAGACAGGGAGCGTTATCGGGACAGGCCCCTCCCGCCTCCTCCTCCCCCTCCCCCACAGGAGTCTGAGCCCCTGTACAAAGCTCTGGAAGAGCCGCTGCTGATGAAACAGAGGGAGGCAGGCGTAGAGACATGGAGAGGCGGCCAGGACAGAGAGAAGGACGAGACATTTCTCTTAAAAAGAGACGGAATGATGGACGAATGGAGGGGAGGAACCGAGAGAGGGAGGGACGAGTCTTTTACCTCTCAGAAGAGAGATGGAGAGATGGACGAATGGAGAGGTGGAATGGAGAGAGGGCGGGAGGAATCTCATCTGCTGGAGAAGAGAGGTGGAAGGATAGAGGTGTGGCGGGGAGGAGCAGAGACGGAGCAGGAAGAGACTTTTATAACTCAGAAGAAAGATTTTGGGATTGACGGATGGAGAGGCGGGATGGAGAGAGAGAAAGATGAGTCCTTGTTTTTGAAGGACAGAGATGGATGGAGGGCAGGGATTGAACGAGAGAATGAGAAACAGAAGGATAGAGCCCTGGATGTGTGGAGAGGAGGGATGGATATAGACAGGGAGGAACCTTTCCTGTTTGAGAGCAAAGATGGAGGTCTCGACGTGAGGAAAAGAGGGTCTCTTCGTTACCATGGTGAACGAGAGGATTCTGACAGCTTTGCTCTGCCTTTGACCCCTGACCTCGACCTTGACCCTGACTCCTCACCTATCTACGCCCGAGATTCAAACCCCTCCCCGCTCTACCCCGGAGACCGCCGCTCGCCGCCACTCAGCATCTTCCCCCGAAGCTCTCCCCCAACGAATATCTTCGCTCCTCGAGACACTAACTCACCTCCAAACAATCTCTACTCCCGCCACTCCCCCCAGGTGTACAGCCGAAGCAGCTCCCCTCCTCGCTTCTACACCCGCACTTCCCCTCCGACCCTCTCGTACCCCGACAGCAGCCCTGAAGGTCCAGAAGAGGTCAGCCCCACTGGCCAGCCCCAGCGGCCCGCCCTGGAACTTCCCTACAGCCTGGGGCGACCCCCGCTGGGCCCTCGGCCCAATCACCTGCAGACCTTCTACCAGCCGCCTCCGCTGGCATCCAATGGAGAAGCAGTGTACTCGGCAGAGCCCGCCTCCGAGGGAGACGATGGACAGATGCAGCGGGTGACGAGCCTGTGACTAGGGCGGTGGTGATCGGGGCATAGAAACCAGGCAGGAGGAGGAAGATGGTGATAACAACAAATAAGGATGATCTAACTGATGGAAATGATGATGATGATTATGATGACACTGTTGAGGATACTGATGATAGATGATGAAGGTAATGATTATGACAGTGATGGCTCCTCCCTGCTTCTATCTCCCGATCACCACGAGACTTCCCCCTTTTCATGTTTTGTTACTTTTCTATGACTGTGATCCATTTATAACTCTTCCTCTCCCTCGTCTCTCTTTCCTGAAACCCTGCTGTGTCCTCCCATCTCATCGGTGCTTATCTTTATTTGCCCATCGTCTAAGTTTCTATCGGTTCATCGGCTGGGTGTTTTCCCTCCCTGTAGCAAGCAAGCAGTGTGTCAAAGAAGCACTTGTGTGTTGCCAAAAAATCCTTTCAAAGAACATGTGCATGACTTTATAGTGGCTTTACAAGGCTACATACCGTAGGAGGAAAGTGCTGAAGTGTGTGTGAGCGTACGTGCGAGTGTGTGTGTGTGTGTGTGTGTAGCTTGATGAGCATGCGTGTGTGTAAGGATGTGTGTATGTGTGAGTGCGTGCCTGTATATACATCATTCTTGTATAATTAATGTATCACAGTGAAGCATTTTATCAATATCAACTGGGGGGCCTCTTACACACACATCCCCTCCGACTGATTTTGAACTCTTGACCAATCCCATTTTCACATCAAGACCAAAACGTCCGCCTCCCCTCCCCCGCCTCCCTCCACCTGTCACTAACTGTTGGTGATGGAACTCGTTGCCATGGAGTTTGTCATAGCAACAGAACTCTTGACTCCAGAGCCAGAGATCATATAAAACCTCAGAACTTTTCTGCAACCCCCTGAGATCCTTGTACATATCGACCTCAAGTGTTCTGATTGTCTTGTATTGCTATTGAAGTTCAAGTAAACATGTGAAATAAATGTTCCTGTCTTTCTCTTTGTGTGGATGTACAGAGAGAGGGAGGGTTTCAGGAAAAGGAGTAAGATATCCACAGTGGAAAAGGAGAGACTGATGAGGCACATAATGTAGAGAAAAACTGAAGTATATAGTATATTTACTCAAATACTGTACTGTACTTACATACTTGAGTACTTGCATGTTTTGCTACATTATACTTATACTCCACTACACTTCAGAGGGAAATATTGTACTTTATCAGCTTCAACTGAAAGGCACAAAAATCATATTGAAACCAAGGCAGAACATGCACGTCCAAAAAGGTAAAAAGGACAGTCAACACAGGACAGACAGAGTAAAGTATGGTCCACACATTATTGGATTATTAAAATTATGGCTAATAAATAATTAGGAGTTGAAACTCAGTTTTGTGGACTTTTTTTTTTAAGTTTTGAAAAAGTTGAATTTCCGATAATAAACGTGGCTGAAGGTGTTTACTTTCTTGAGCTATTTACTTAACGCCGCGCTAATCAATATTTGTAGATGAAAAAGAAGCCAAATGACTGTGTGATGTGAAAGGTGTCGCTTATAGTGACAAACCTAGAGAAAATCATCACCAGACTCTGCAGTTCCCCTCAGCGTTTTAGCACCTTTTAGCTGTTTTGGTTTTGGTTTTACAGCCCACAACTTCACTGTTCTGGTTCAGTCAAACCGCTTTTAGCAACCTCGGTGGCCAGCGGCAGCAGGCAGCAAAAAAAGCTGTGATAAACTGAGTGCACGCTACCTGCTCAGCACCAAATGGCAGACATGCAAGTTAGCGACTAGATTGTGAACATAGTGGAGCATTTAGCAACTAAAGAGCCAAATATTTTTCTCAGGTGGTCGGTGGAGACCAAAAACAGAGCTAAAAGAAGGTGAATATCAGACTTTTATCAGAATTTATCAGGTGGCCAGAAAGACGACCCCAAATGAATGCTAATGTTTCAGTGTGTCTGCTCATTTGCAAATAGGCAACTGTTTGCTAACTTGTTCGCCATATTAACTTTATATAGTGTGCTGTAAGGTAATGTGTTAAAATCTTCTTGCATTGCCCCAAAATGGCCAAATAACTCAATTAATTCAGTTAATGAGTTTTGAACTTCAGGATGTACAATAATCATCTTTAAAAAATTATGCAATAACATGCAAACATCTTATTCTCAAAATGTATATGCAGTGTTAGTATTTTTAAAAAAAAGAGAAAATGATTTTTAAAAAATCACATTTTTCTTTAATGATCTGTGTGCTCTTGGACTGGTAAGTAGTCTAGCAACATACTGTACATTAGCATTATAAAAAAACGTCAGCGAACTAGTAGCGCCCGTACTTTTCAAACATGGATTATATATATTGTGTAGACATTCTCATAGTCATTCTTTCATTAATAAACTAAGTATACAACACAGAAGGACGGACACATCCTACGACATCTAAATGGTACAACACATTAGGGGAAATGAGTTGCTTTCTCGCTATTTGTGCTTTCATTCAACACCATTACATTCACTGGGTTTATGTAAAAAGAAAAAAAAAACAGCTACAACATATAGCACATGTATAAAATATATTACATCCTACGTATCAAATCATTACAAAGTGGTAATTAATAATACTAACATGGAAATCAAAAAGTGCTTTAACAGTATCATTCGAGTTGTACAAAATCTGTATATATTTACAGGTGACGTATAGAGTGGTAGTGGTTGCTGTGTGTTCAGGATTCAGTCGTCTCATCTCACAGGTAAGTATCACGTGTGAAGTTAAGGTCAGTCACAAGGACTAAGGGTCGAGTACTCAGGCTGCTAACGCAACACTCCAGCCGAGCAGCCAGTATAGTTTTCAGCACCCCTCCCTTCCTTTCTCTCAGTTCATATGTTTTCTCTTCTGAGCCACAAGCAGTATCTCACAAGCTCTACTCTCCCTCTCTCTCTCTCACACTCTGTCTGAGTACTGAGGTATGTGGTTTGACTTCACAGGAAATAGTCTCACATTCTTCAAATCTCTTAAGTCTATCCAAACCAGACTACAGGCAGCAGGTGGATGTTGGTACATGCAGGGGTTGGTGGAGGTGAGGTTTAGCAGACAGTATGGTGGGGGGACAAGGGGCTGTCCAGGGTCTCAGTCGGAGACAGATCTGAGCTCGAGCTTTTAAACATGGACGAGATGTGGAAGGCCTGGGGAACACACAAACACAAGCCCAACCTTAAGATTTTAACAGACGCTGACATGTGGACACGCACTGATGCACAAAAACAAGCAGGCAAGGGATACTGACCACCCAGTAAGCAGTGAGGGCTCCCTGTATGTAGCCTGTTAGCACGTCGGACGGGTGGTGTCTGTAGTCTGAGATGCGGGTCAGACCTGTGTAGACTGCCAGCAGAACCAGGAAGAATTGCAGCGCCGGCTTCAGCAGCCGAGCCCCACGCCATGTCAACCGCGCCTGCAGGTAAAACTACATGACAAAAATGAACATGATGTTATTTTGTGCGTAGAACAATAGGGTCATCGCCTGTTCCCATAAATAATGACCAAGATGTTTGACCTTATTCATTAATGGGTCATTTTGAATATTAAGGGAAACTCTAACCTGCAGACTTGGTCAGTTATATTAGAGACTGGCTTTTATTCCTAATTCCCCTGTTGTAAGTATATTTGATCATATTTTACCTGTTTAATGCCTGTTTTCTGATCTATTCCCATTTTAAATAGCTCTTGATGCTATTTGCGCTAATGAAAACTCAACATTTTGTACTAATTCCATCAGTACAGAGAGTGATGTCATACTCACCACTTGTGTATGTATTAATTAGTAAGTACTGTAGTAGTTATTTTGTGGTAACTTGATTGAATACAGTAAAATGCACCTACACTAGTAAAACAAAAAGCCTACAGTGAAATAACCCTTAAAACCTGTTTTAAGTCAGGGCCGCTCTCCAAGACAGAGCCTCATGAATAAATAATGAGCTTGGTGATGCCTTACGGCCCTTATTATTTTGGTTCATATTATATTTTAGTAGTGCTGCATAGAGTATTACCAAAACATTTGCAATTAATTGAATTACCACAAACTTAATTGCCACATGGTGAATCTGGAGCCCTAGGGGGTCTCGGGCTTTGGGGCAGTTGCCCACTTTGCCCGGTTAGTGATCCAGCATTGGAACAGAAATACTGTCTAACACTAATTTATTGCAGTTGGTTGGTTCATTATTTAAATACTGGCTTTCATCTGAGAATTGGCGGGAGGCTTTGTGTATTAAAATGTGAATATAGACACAATTTGGATGTGCCATGTTTTTAATCTTCCACTTTTACGCACGCTGAATGTAAAGCAGCGCTGTCATGTCGTCACATAAAGAAGGGCAGCAGTTGGAGAAAGTAGTCATGACCAAAGAAGCCAAGATTGCACACACACAAGATGGCACATGCATTAATATGCTGTATGCACACATGTACATATGCAGCCTCTTGCATTGACACGCATATAAATGCAGGACCTTGCACACACACACACACACATAGTCACACACACACAATAGAGGAGAGCAGTGAGGCAGTGAGGCGAGGTCACACTCCTCCCACAGCAGAACAAAGCTGTCTCTGTTTGTCCCATTTCTCCTTTCAGTTCTTTTCTTTCTCCTTCTCCTCTTTTAATTCTCTCACTTTCTGCTGCTGACTGGGCTGATGATGGGTCCCTGTTTCATTCATTCACTCTCTGCATTTTGTAGCGAGATGGTAATTGGAAATTGGAGAGATAGTCAAATTGTGTTTGCCAGTGTTTTGTGAGTGTATGTGTGTGTGAGAGAGAGAAAATGTGTGAAAGAGAGTGCAATGGATAGATAGATAGAAATACTCACCGCTAAATAGAGCATTGTGTACATCGCAAAAGAAGCGTGACCAGAGAAGAAGGACTTCCTAAAAAAATCAGAGAAGTATTATAATTTATATAATTTAGAATAACATTACATAAGACGCACACACACACACACACACACACACACAGTTACACACCTGGCCTCCTCCTCCAACCGGTGGTCAGGCTGGTGGCAGTTCACTGTTGCGACGTAGGTTCCAGTTGTGCAGTTAAGCGACGCATAGGTGACACCACACACTGACAGGAAGTGTGGTCGCAGCCGCCCAACACTCAGCTTGGCCATGTTGGTCAGTGATTGGCCGACACAGCAGCCGAACAGGAAGCAGCCCAGCTCTTTGTACAGGCAGGACACATACAGGTTCCTGACAAAGGCCTTGGAGCTGACGCCTCTGAAACGAACCCGGTAACACTCCCCGAGGGCGATCTAGAGGTGGACACGTAGTCAGAACCGTCATATTACATTCTACTCATTCTCCTCGCGAGCTGGGACATGGTGTAAAATGAATAATGGACTGACTGCTATGACAGGGATGATCAGGACGATGAGTACTCACAGTGAGCCCCGTGATGATGATGCCACCGGCGATGAGTAATTCGTCTGGTATGGCCTCTCGGTGCAGGTAAGGATAGGTGATGCTGGGGTCCCCGCAAATGAAGCCCCTTCTGTAAGGACTCACTGCCTTCAGCTCACACGCAAAGAAAGGGATGGAAGCTGCACAGGAGGAGGAGGAAGAGGAGGAAGAGGGAGATGAATGGAATTCGACCAAGAAGGATATAATTTGATATCACAACAATCCCCAGTGGGAGTATCAATATTCCTCTTTGTGATGAGAAACTGGAGATGATGCGTGGGAGGAGAAAAGAAGAGAAAAACTAGGGGATGAGAAGGGGCACTGGGGAGGAATCTGCAACCTAAAACACGCATGTCATACATATACTGTATGTCATACATACGTACAGACAAGGGCTGGGTATCATTTGAACAACCAGTGCCAAAATAACGATTCTGTACCAAAACCAAAATGATATTTTTTTTCAATAATCAACTTTAAAGAAACTAAAGATGTTTTTCTTCAATACGCTTTACAGCCGTGCTAGCAGCTTTGGCTCTGTGGCTCTGGGCATGGTAATGTCGGTCGGTCCACCACTTTGGTCCAGACTGAAATATCTCAACAACTATCAGATGGATTGCCATAAAATTTTGTACAGACATTCATAGTCCCCAGAGAATGAATCCTACCGACTTTGGTGATCCCCTGACTTTTCCTCTAGCGCCACCATGAGGTTGACATTTGTGGTTTTGAGTAAGTCTCAGCACAAATTGGATCTATTGCCACGAAAGAATACAGCGTCACAGAGCTGCTAACATGACTGTAAACTCTTTTACCCAAAGAAGGCAGACTTCTTACATTTTAAATGGTGTCTAAACACAAGCAGCCGTGCAAGAAAAAATACTGGCAAAAGTTATGATTTAAATCTGATCAAATAAAGAAGAGTAAAGGTCTGAGCAAGCATTGTTTATGTCAGCTTTCGCTATTTCCAGACCCTCACATTCCTAATGGTTGTCTAACTTGTTAGGTTCTCCAGAGAAGGGTTCCCACCCTTATTTTCCCATAAAACTATTCCTCATTTGACCTTCTCTCCCTTCCTCAGTCTTCCCATGTCATATTCCCTGTCAGTTTTATTATAGCCCTGAATTTCTGTTACCTCCGTCCTTCTTTTTAATTTTAGACCTTATTCCTTTCATCTGTGATTAAAGTCATACCTAATGTGTGTCTCTTGGTGTGTGACAGGGACAAAGAGTCAAGGGCATCATATCTGCACTGGTGCAATATAGTGCTATGGTGTTATTGAACATCAATGCTTTTGGGGTACAAAAACTGTCACAGTAAAGCAGGCAGAGCTCAACAGAGACCCAGTTTCAATTGCGCGTTTGTGTGTGTGTGTGTGTGCATTTCTGTTGATGAGGAGAGAAAGGGGGGTTGTTTGTGACTTCAGTTCAACTCTTCCCTACAAAACAAAGAGCAAATGCCGCAGCAGACCAGAGCCAGAACCAGCCTCACACTGTCTCTGTTTGTCTCTGGGTGTCCTTCCTTCTCTCTCTCTCTCTCTCTCTGTCTCTCTCTCTGTCTCTCTCTCTCTCTCTCTCTCTGTTTCTCTGTCTTGCGTGCCTGCACACACACACTAGAGAGAGGGGAGAGAGAGAGACAGATACTTCTTGCATGGTCCCCTCCCTTCATGCACATGTCCAATCTGTTGTTAATACAGACTACCTCTCCATCCAGCTTTTTCCAATTAGCCAACATTACATAACCACCCTCCTGTCACATATAGGGTCCATGAGAGTGAGGGTCAACAATTACACTCATGTGCGCACACACACACACACACACGCACACAGTGGATCGTGCATTTATCTATTTATACCAAATACAATTCCCCCTGGCCCGGCTCTACCCTGAGAACTGGAGGTTGTCATGGAAACTGTAGAATTCCCTGGGCAATGCACGAACCAGCTGGCACGGAGAGCTCGAGGGCTCGAGAGCTCGAGAGATCGAGAACGCGCATGAGTGGAAAAAAGAGAGCCAGGGATACATGTAGATGGAGAGAGAACTTGAAAAACTTTCTTTCTTTTTTCTCTCGTTTTTTCCTCTTTCTGCTTACAAACCTGGTGTTAATTTGCTGCTCATATATTCTGCAGGCCCACATGCCTGAATGAAGCCACTGACTGTCTTTGTTGACTAAATAAAAAGGGATGAAAACAAAGTGGAACAGATGCAACATGGTTGAAGTTAACCCTCACCAGAGATACCTTAAATAGGAAGGAATAAAAACTTTAAAGGGAATTCACCTGTAGCCTTCAAAGCTGAAAATAAATGGATATTGTATGAAAAAATATGCAACTAATGATTACTTTCATTGTCTATTAATCTGCCGATCATTTTCTCAATTAATCCGTTAATTATGTGGTCCATAAAGTGCAAGCAAATGGTGAAAAATCACAATTACATAACATCCACAGTGATGCTTTCAGATTGCTAGTTTTGTCCACACTTCAAGACTAAAGATGTTCAAATTTATTAACACATAAGACAGTAAAGGTGCAAATCCTCACAACTGAGAAGCTGGAACCTGAGAATATTTGGCTTTTTTGTTTAAAAAATGACTTAAACGGTTCATTCTGCAATCAACTAACTGATTATTCAACTTTTTGTTTCAGCTCTAAAAAAATGCATAAAGATAAACATGAGTAAAAGAGACCTACTTTGTAGAGTTATATCAGTGTAGATTCAATATTGGTTTACTGATTTAAGTATTTGCATTGTCTGCATATGCATGCTCATATAGCTTATGTATGGATGGACAAAATAACAGAAACACCATACAATATAATACAGTGCAGTGCAGACAATCACCTAACACCACATGGCCTCAACATTGAACACAGAGTTGTATCAGCTTCTCTTTGATACAATGATAAACAATCATAAACTTATAGATATGTTATAATGGCACTATTTTGTTGGAATGAATGATAGTCTAGGCCTACAGGTGCTTTCGTGATACTTTCATCAACAAAGCACTACATACACAGCAATGCATTCAACAAGTGTAATAACAGATTTTAAGTATTTTTGCTGTATGCTATATGTGGATATTTACCAAGGAAGAGGCAGAGGAGGTCTAAGCCGACCAGAAGTTTTCTTTTGGATAAAGCCGGTCCAGTTATCGCTATGAGTTTCTTCCCAGTGCCGTTCTCCATCCCCATCCCTGCTGCGGTCAGGTTACTCTTGATGTCCGTTAGTTTGAGCTGGAGGTCCGCGCTGGAGACGGGCACACCGGCACTCTGCGCCCCAAATTTATCCAACATGATGACTGGCTGCGGGTGGAAGCTCGGAGTAAAAAACTTGTTGGCATCAGAAACTTGGGAGCGCCCTTGAACTACTCATGTGCAGAGCTGCGGAGAGGCTGTAAGTAAATCCACAAGTTGCCACAGTATTTAATATGCTCCCCGCGGCACGTGTTGCTTCGCTGTCAAAGTAAGGTGTCTTTTTTACGCATTTTTAATTTCATCACAGAGTATGCAGGGCTCGCCCTGACTCGTTGCAGGGCATCCGTCACCCTGAAGCACCACGGTGGAGCGGAAAACTCCAGACTGGTTGCGAAACAGACGCTTAGGGATAAGATCTCTCTCTCTCTCTCTCTCTCTCTCTCTCTCTCTCTCAAACTCTCTCAAACTCTCTGAAAATGTGATTCGGATGTAATTATAATTTCCACGAACTAGCTGAGAGTGACAAATGAATCAGATATGTGTCACGCGGTGACGGTGGTTCATTGTATGGCTGCAATCTGTATTTCTCCATCACTATGATTCACCTTTCACCTTCATTTTTTTGTTGGACTTACTAAGGTAGCCTAAACAAACGTTTTTATAGGCCTAATTGTTGAGTAACTCAAGGATTAGACCGTAGTAGGCTATATTGATCTTGTCTAACCAATTGTCATAAATTAGTCAAATTAGTCAAAGTGATTTCTCACAATGTGGCAACTCAAACGTTGTTCTTATTAATGACTTATAACTGATCTATAAAGTTTTGGTAAATTATTTATTAACCATTAAGGAATTGTTCAACATTTTGGGAAATACACTTATTTACTCTCTTGCTGAGAGTTAGGTGAAGCTACAGCCAGCAGCCAGTTAGCTTAGCTTAGCATAAAGACTGGAAACAGGGGGGAACAGCTAGCATGGCTCCGTCCACATGTAACAAAATCTGCCTACCAGCACATCTAAAACTCACTAGCTGACACATTATTTCTGTTTGTTTATTTTTTTATTGTACAAAAAGTGTAACAAACGACCGGCTGTTGTTCTAACCCTGGACTAAGCTGTGTGTTGGACTATTTCTTGACTGGGCGCAGTAACTTCCCGGAGTCTCCCCTGGTTGTGCTGTGACAGCGCCCAGCCAAGAAATAATAAAGCCATTAATTACAAATTATAATCCCTTTATAATAAAAGTACCCTGAGAGCAAACAGATTTACTTGTATCATTACTTCATGATTACATTGCCATTACTTTTTTTGTGTCCCCCTCAAAAAAAGGTAGAGCATCAAACTGTCAAGTAATGAAATTATATTGGGACTGAAGCATTAGTTTATGACTGAAACAAACCAGAGACCCAAGAATTTTCAGAGGTTTTAAATCATTTTTTTTTTTTACTTACACTAATACATTTACAGTATATATCCTTTTTTTACTTGAGGGACATGAACTAATATGTACATACACAAGTAAGTCAGAGTAAGTATTATTAGATTTTGGTAGAAAGCAGTTTTAGAAATCTATATACCGTACACAGACTGACTTTGTAATATGACCCTGTCAGATAACCCAGCTTCTTTTCTTTCTTTCTTTCTTTTCTTTTCTTCAGCAGTGAAGTCGGGGAGTGGTTGATTGGGAGTAACAGATCAAGATAATATTGTTTATGTTTTCATCAACAACGTGGGAAATGTGACACAATAGTTTCCTCACAATAATAAAAATGCCATGTCATATGACAAGTTCCTTTATTTAAGTAGTAGTAAACCAAGAGTATGGAAAGGTTTTGTCATTTAAGTGGGGAAGTCTGTGTGTGCACTAATAATAATAATAATAATAATAATAATAATCTTTATTTATAGAGCACTTTTCTTAACCCACATTACAAAGGGCTTCACACAAGGCAACAACTTCACAACAAGCAGATCATAAAAACAATTTTTCGATAGAGAGCGAATAGCAAATAAAACAAATAAAACCAGCAAAAGGGCAGCCAGTAAAAATCAAGAAAAATCAGGAAAAGCTCTCCAATAAAAGTATGTTTTAAGAAAAGATTTAAAAGAGGTCACTGATTCTGCTGACCTGATTTCCTCAGGCAGGAAGAAAAGTGTAATTGCAGCAGCAGCAGAGCATTTAGGACAGATGGGTTCTCTGCTGTAGGGGGCAGCAAAAGCACTGCCAGGCGAGGTTTCGTATGTCTCCTTGGCTGATGGTCAGCAATCTTTGTTCCGTTTCTGTACCTAGAGGAAAACAGAAAGCATGAGAGAGAGAGACAGAGAGAGAGAGAGAGTACTTGTACTTTTCTAAGTGTGAAGTGAAAACAGAGACAGTGATTTCCCTGTGAGAAAGCCCAGCACATCACGATGGTGTTTTTTCTTCAGTCAAAAAGGCAAGTACGTAACCCTGACCGCAGAAAATCCAACTATGGATATGAAAACTGTGTGTGTGTGTGTGTGTGTGTGTTTGTGTGTGTGTGTGTGTGTGTGTGCAAATGCAGTAATTGATTGCCATAAGTGATCCTTTAAAAAAACGACGTCACTTCTGTTCTACTTCTCTCTGGTATTTCATCATTTTCAGTAAAGAAAATCTAGCAGCCTGCCATTTATAGCACGATTACATTCCTCCACATGACACATTACAGCACTCGGTGAGTAATGCTGTACGTCACTTCCTCTGATGAAAGGTGGAAAGCAGAGGCCTGGGCAGCTTGATAAACTACATCAGCAGTCGAATACATGTGGATGTTATCCATACAGACAACCCAATTATTACACACACTCCAGCAGTTAAGATTTAGCAATATAAAGTGAGACGTCCTGTCCAAACAGGTTGCTGCATGGGTTTCGGGCAGGATTAAGCTTACTTAACAAATATGGAAACCTTTGAGGAATTTGTGTGTGCGCATGTGCGTGTGTGTGTGTTTGTGTGTGTGGGTGGGTGTGGCTGTTCCTGGTGGTGTGCTTATGTTTGCACAAATGTGGCTAGTTTCATTAGGGAACAGAAGACATGGGTTTTTGCCCTGCAGGAGCATATGACCTTCTACAAAGTGGATGTCATACTTGTAATACTACATTTTCTCTGTTTCAGGCTGACTTCCCCATCTCTGTCTATTACTCCCCCACAGAAAGAGTCCCCGCATTTTTTCCCATCAATGCCTTTTCTCAGTTATCATTCCTCATGATATTTGAATCACTGAAGCACTTTGTTTTTTTCTTCTCTTTTTACAATTTGCATGGCATAAGGTCAGATTATGTTACATGGGAACACTAAATGTGGTGAAAGAAGTCAAATGCACCTGTATATTGCAAATATCACAAACAATGTCTCAGTGGGATTTACAGACCTGCAGCAGCAAAGGTTCCTGACCCAGCAAAGGCTCTCTAAGAAGATGAAAAAACTCCCCAAAAAAACTCAGCACAGGAGGGGAAAACATGAACATAAAGAGAGACACCCTCAACAGTAGCCATACTGTAGTAGGGAAAGTGGAAGTGGAGATTGGAGTTGGGTTGATCAAAATGCTATGGACTTATCGCAAAGAAATATTCAGATGAATGAAGTGAATTAAATGGTACACCATTAACCTCTGAAATGTAATGGAGTAAAAGTATAAATATTGTACTTCTAATACTGTGCAATATCAGAAACATTAAGTAGTAAATGTTCTCAGTTACTTTCCATCTCTTGACATCGCTTGCCAGAATAAATATAAATGGTACATTTCGATAAACCTTTCAGCATTTCTTGTTGTAGTTTACTATCAGCCAAACAAGCATTACAATATAGCAAGGACAAAAAGAATATACACATGAAATATATTACACAAGAACAAATACTGTATATGTAAACTACTATAGTCATACATTTGTTGTAGGTGTTTCTTTGACATCAAAGTCAATGAGTTTCATCATTTAATGTTTAACGAATTCCTTTTGTTTATACATTATTCTGCATGGGGCAAAAATGACACATGTTCATGTCCTGCTCAGTCTGATCCATTACAGGCAAATGTTTTTTTCAGGACTGATCCTTTACTTTGAATGTTATTCTTACATGTTTTGTTTTTCAGCACATTAAATGATGCACATTCCTCAATACTGTTTGAGTAACACTACATTTATTCTTTAGTTGATAGATACATACATGATACAATAATTACTTCCAAAGGAATTAAACAAAATCACAATAACATTTAGGGGTACAGGGGTAGGGACGGTTATTAATATAGTTATTGCCATTTTGCTCAAAATTGCAACTGTAAAATGTACACTACAGTATATACTATGCATGTACTGTTTTGTGATTTTTCATATAGAAGCTATTGTATATGGACATTTTAATCAAGAACTGTTTTGCTGTTCTCCAGAGAAAAGCTGTTTAACTGACAACTGTTTTGGTATATATGCTGATGATGTTAGTGTCAGTTTTGACACATTTAGCTTTCTCAGCAGTTTGGTTAACTGACAGCCTAAACATATCTCTGAACCTTTGTAAGGTCACTTCCCGCATTGTGTCTGCCTTTATATAACCATGCACTTCCCTTTCAGGAACAACCTCAAACATTCCCTTGATATTTCTCTCTTTGCAATCTGATCAGCTGATCATGTTTTGATCAGTGTGGAGCATTAGAGCGTGATTACCATAAGTCCCAGTGTGCACTCTCCTTCAGGAGGTCGGGGCTGTATGAATCACTGCCTGATACAGGAGGGAAAGCCCTTGCCAGTAATTACATCAGTTGCACTGTAACACTGGTGATCAATTCATGACTTACTGTATCTTACAATAAAAATAACCAAAGCCCAAAAGTACAGTATCAGCTCTGCTCACCTGGAACAAACCTATAGACTCAAGATGCATTGATTCACCTTTGTATTTACAGCTTAAATCTTATCACCAGTCTCACACACTGCATGCTGCCTGCACTGACCCAAACACTAATTAGCAAGACAAAGAGTCTATAGCCATGCTAGCTGCTCTGTGAGGCTCTGTGCTTTGAGCTAAATGCTAATGTCAGCATCTTAACATGCTCACGATGACAAACATGCAGATGTTTAGTAGGTGTTATGTTTACCATGTTCGCCTTAGTTCAGCATGCTAACATTTGCTAATGAGCACCAAACACAAAGTACACCTGAGGCTGATGGGCATGTCATTAGTTTTACAGGTATTTGGTCATAAAACAAAGTATTTGAGAATTAAAATTTTGACCTGATGATGGCGCTAGAGAGAAATTCAGGGAAAAACCAAAGTCATTAGAATTCATTGTTTAGATATTTCAGTCTGAACCTAAGTGGTGGCCAGATGGACAGACACAACATTGTCATCCCCAGAGCTACGCCGCTAGTGTGGCTAAAAAGTGTTACATTACACCAGATTGTGATGAGAATCATTCAGCAACTTTACCATGACTGCCTATATCTTCACTATGATTTCCAGATTACCTCAGGAGATGTTTTTTTCTGTGTTAAATGAATCTTTATAGATAGAAACATAGAGGGCAATAAACTCTTTACAGTGGAGAGAGACACGTTGTCTTTCTTGATCATCTTGACCCGGGTTGGGAGACTTTTGAGCTTGCTATCAGTTGGAAGGTTTTTGTCACTGATCATTCTTTGTCACTTTTCCCATGCGAAAATGTAAGGTGTGACACTTGAGGGCATCAATCTGTTGCTTAAACAGCCTCCACTCTTCTGTGAAAGCTTTCCACAGGATTTTGGAACCTGGCTGCAGGGATTTGTTCCCATTCAGCCACAAGATTATTGGTGAGGTCCAACACTGATGTTGGGTGATAGAGTGTTGGATGGGGTTCAGATCAGGGCTCTGCGAAGGCCAATCAAGTTCGTCCACACCGAACTGACAAAACCATTTCTTTGTGGACCTCACTTTGTGGTGTCGTGGAAAAACTCTTTCACTTGGACAAAAGACAAGAAACACTTACTGATCGTTGACAAAGATGTATATTGTACAATAGGAGAAATCATCAGCTATCTCTCCGAAAAGATACAAGAACATAGCTTTTATAGTTTTTTGGAAACAAAGAAACTCTTTTCCATTGGTCAGTATTACATGTTATATAAGTTTGAACCTAAGGAATTTTCCAACCCATAACAAACTCCTTAAGTTACAGTCTGCAAAGCAGAAAACGTTTCCTTTTTGACCTCACGTGGAGTCACGTGCTTAACATACACTAAACTAAAAGACATGAAAGAGAGGTCAAGAGTAGAGACATGGATAGAACTGGGACTAATAATAAATACACAATCATATAATTACTAAATATTAATAAATATACAAACAAATGATTATGAATAGATGATTAACATGTGAATAAATGATAAGCTTACAACAAAGTTTACTTTCACAGTGGACATGGCCAGTATCAAGTTCAAGGGCTTTACCTAGACTGTTGCCACAAACCTGGAGGCATAAGAACTGGCTTGACTAATGAAGCTAGCCAAACCATGAAAAACAGCACCACAACAAAAGTACACAAAAGTATGTTGACAAACGTGTCCAAATACTTTTAGACATATAATTGACTGTTAAATGTCCCAGTGCAACTTTCAGGACCGTACAAAAATTGCAGGGTAATTTTCATATTCTGTATGTCACTACTTAAAACCTGTACATGTCATGCGCTCAGTCGTGTAACTGCAACTACTGCTTTTTGTGTTCATGATGAGCATTCAAGCGAATTGTAAAAATAGAAACAGAATCTACTTACTCAAGAAATTCCCAAAACAACACTGGAGAAATTATTACACATGAATCAAAATGGCTGGTGTAAAATAGTGTCCACTGTGTTAGTGTGACTTTATGCAACATCAAAGTTATTTTCCATGCTCTGGTGCATGGCATAACAATGGATTTCTTTGTTCTATTGTGGGCACACCTGTGCATCTGTCTTCCTTGAGGCTTCATACTGTATCATGATAAGTCATGATAAGACTGCAATCTGACTGGCTGAGCAATGCTAGGATTTTTTTTTTTCATTTCTTGGGATACCTGTCACTCTCTCTCTCTCTCTCTCTCTCTCTCTCTCAATTTCATTTCAATAGGCTTTATTGGCATGAAATCTGACTTGTGTTGCCAAAGCACAATTACAATTATGAAAGAAAAAAGTTAAGAAATGAAATTAACAAAAATAATGTGAAGAATAATATTAGTTAATAGAATAAAACGGATGGAATGAAATAGATCAATGAAATACAATAATATATATAAGTAATAAATGTAATCAAGTTAGTATTGGTAGGGATAATACAAGACACCCATTAGTCTATAACAACATAAAAATAATAAACAACAAACAAAACAAAACAAACAAAACAAAAAACGGACACGGTGGCAGTAAGTAGACGATGAGTACAAGTGTATTTCTCTCTCTCTCTTTCTCTCTCTCTCTCTCACACACACGTGGTTGGCACGTGGTTGTCACAGAATCGCGCCAGGTAAAACCCTCCTCCAGGTATTGTGAGCTTTTTTTAGGTTGATGATGAAATAGGTTACATTGGCCTTGACAAATGCCCCACCCTATCCCATCATATCACACGCACACACACACACACGCAGAGATGTTTCTCTTCTACATTAACTTGCCAAAAAACTTTTCCAATAAGGCAATCAAGTCCAAATTCACATCACGTTGTCAGGCTATCATTATCTCCATTGTGCCACTTTTGCCAGTCCTGCGAGGTTCAGAACTGAGAGCTGAGAGGGAAAGGTGAGCGTCTGTTTGACTGTGTCGGAATGTAGTGAGGTTACAGGCAGCGCTCCCTCTCCCTTTCGTTTTCCACCCCACACGCTGCCTTTACAGCGCACTTGCGCAATAGCAAGGAGAGCTGCGGAAAGTCTGTGCGTCTAGTTTTGTCACCTCTGGTACACGCAGCGACGGAGGGGAGCGTGTGTGAAGAGGCGAGAGGGAAATCCATGACTTCCGCGTTTTTCCTCCCTTTCTGAAACTGAGTGCTCAGTACAGTTGACTATAAAAAGCCATCATGGTGCTTTCAGTCGCGACATTCACTGAAAGACCCAGACTGGGCTGTGTGATACCAAGAGGACTATTTTGTGGAGGTAAACCACCGAGCACCTGGAGCTGTACAACGTCCAAAGCTTGCATTTGCACCCCAAGCCTTTTTTATTCGCTGAACCTAAAAACTGGACGGTGTGGACACACTCCCCGAAGCTCACGCACCCTACTGCCGATTGATGGGACACCAAAATCAAGAAATGGACGTTGAGTCTCTCCAGAAGAGCGGGCGCCGGCGTGGAAGCTGCCTGGACATTTTTCTTGTCATGTCCATCATTTTTCTGTTTGTGGCGGTGACAGCTGTGGCTGCCGGCGGAGTGATGGTTATGTTGGAGCTGCGGTCCACACTGGAGTCCCCGCGTCCGTTCTTTGAGATTAAGACGGAAAAGCAGACAGGAGACACATCTTACCCAGTTTACAAGGTAAACAAATTACTCCTATTATTAAAATCTGAATAATTAGCTGTTTTTTTATTTTACTTTTCAAGTTTCACCCATGTCCTCTGCACATTTTAACACACTTCATCTTTTCTGTTTTGTCAACAGATGCAGAACTTTGTCTACCTGGAAGCCAGCTCAAGTAAGTCTACTTTTATTTGCTAAAAGCAGCCACGTAACATAAATGTTTAGGGTCAGATTCACAAAATTATGCAAATAAAATTCGACTAGTTAGATGATAATGGTGTCTTCCTTAAGGGCCATAATGTAGAGTCTTTTTTCTTCTCCATGGACAAAGTGTAATTTTCTAACTTTAAAGACATACAGATCCTTCAGTTGCACCACTATAGTGACATTTAAAAGATTACATTTGGTTTTTAGCTGTGCCAAATCACTTCAGACTTGAGGCAAGACAACACCAGAAGTCTGTTATTGCACTGTGTAAACACCATCTAAATTAGACGTGTTTGTCTCCTCCTGTAGGCGAGTTGAAGACCTCCACCATGCACTGGGCTCCGGTCCACTATGCTGCTGGGCAGTCTGTAGGAAGCAACTTCTTGTTTGACTCAGAGCAGAATTCGCTGAAGCCCGAACGGGTGGGGACCTACTTCATATACATTGATCTCAACCTCACCTGTACCTACAACTGCAGTGCAGGCCTCCTCAGCGTGCGTGTGGGCGATAAGCTCACCTGCGAGGTGAAGCTTCCAGAGGTGGCGGATACAACACCTGTGAGCAGGAAGTGCTGGACAGTGAGCTGGATAGACGGGCAGAGGCTGCTCACTCAGATGACTGTGCCAGAGGCGGGACTGCAGAACTGGAAACTGGAGCTGAGTGGCTCAGGATTCGGGATGTTCCTCGTGGACTAACATGGACACTGTAGTGCTGCTACTGTCAGCAAGATGCAGATCTGCCTGTGACCTGTGGATCGTCACTAAAGAACAACACCAGTTTGTGTTTTCCTAAAATCCAAGTAGGTGAAAATGGGCAGGCCCTGATGCCATTTTCAAAGCTATGACTGAAGGTGTAAGACGATGAAGCTCAGTAGGATTTTAAGGTGGAATCTGAAGAGAAGTTGCATTTATGATAATGCCAACAACATATGGAAAAGACCAGACACTCACCTCATTCTGTATGAATATGTATATATGTTACTCTGTGATATATTTATTTGCTGATATGGAACTATTTATGTACTTATATTTATAATGGTGTTAATATTTTTTTATAGACATTTATTTTTATGTAGATATCACTACATTAGTGTTGACGTGCAATACACTGTAAGTTTAATCAGCCTACACTGGGTTAGATGTGACTCCTCAGGGACCTCATTTAGATCTGCTGTAGTTAAGTGGAGTCATTTAATCTCTTCTGGCAAATGATGAGTAACGCTCTGCACTTAAAATAACTTTTACAGAAACAAGGTCCCATAAAAAGTATCCTTCTGTAATCAAAACACGACCAGAATTACTAAAATATCTTGTGGACTCAATGTTTTGTTTTTGAAAAATATGTAAGTCCTATGGACAAAACTACACATTGTTGAATGTATTTTATTGCAATCCATATTAAACATGGATACGGTGAACATTGAGATTATGTTGGTGTGAAAAGTAGTAAATGACGAGTGTGAAAGTGATTGCGACAAAGTTTCAAGCGGAATATGTGAAAAGTTTATAGGTAAAGGAAAGTTCCCTGCTGTTACGCAGCCCATACCGGGAACTAGATGTACGTCACTTCCTGTTTATTTACCATACTGTGTGGTTTAGAAATAAACCTCTATGTGGGCCAGCAAACAAACACAATCACACCTCCTGTGTTATATAAATCGAAGGTGCAAATGTCAAGTGAGAACAAATATTAACTCCTAACGCGATACACGAGATATGGCTTTCATTTTGTCAGGGCACTCACGAAGCAGAAGGCATGCTCAAATATTTGAGTCTGAAAGGAAATGCTGAATGCGATTTGAAAAACTGTAGTTCATTACTTTTCAAGAGAAGTCCACATTTTATGCATGTGACAAAACTGGATCTGCTTTCCCAAATCAATACATTAATTCTTACGAGCCATTTTGTGTGTGCCCACATGTGTATGTGGTTTTTTTTAATTTATTTATTTATATCTGCCATTTCTCCTCCATTTATTTTCTTTATGGCCACTCACTCTTCAATACTATTGAATCCCCAAATGAGAAACACATAAACTAAGTACCAGTCATTGTTTATGTTCAACGCTACACATCAGTGGCGTAAGATGTATTTAGATCCTTTACTTAAAGCGGCTATAAATTCAAATTCAAATTTATTTGTATAGCACCATATCATACAAAAGCAGTTCAGAGTGCTTTACATAAACACAGAATAAAAGAGCACAAATGTGCAAATGAACAAAGACATCCATACATACACATGAAAAATACATATACGTACACACATAGAAACAAGCAGACTGTACACATATGGTGTGAATGCTCTGGTAAAAAGGAAGGTCTTTAGTTTGGTTTTAAAAGAGCACAGTGTTGGGGCAAGTCAAGATCAATAGGCAAACTGTTCCATTCTTTAGGTGCACAGTGACTGAATGCCATCTCACCAGATTTTGAAATTGCTCTAGGCACATGGAGGAGATTTCCACCTTGTGACCGGAGAGATCACGGACTAAACAATATTTTTATAATAACAGTGTAGTAAATGACAGTGTGAGAAGGGTCACTCATAGTGAAGAACCTACAGAGAATTATCGCCTGAATCTGCAGCTTTACGGAGCCTTATAGTGTGTTTCAGCAAATTGTTTAGCTGTAAGGCCCACAAGTTCACTGTGTGGTTCACTGTCACTGCTCTCATAGCATCATTTCAGCCGCAGCAGGCAGCTGTTTTCAGTGAAAAACTCTAAAAACCCACTGAACACTACCTGCTCAGCACCAAACAGCAGGCAGACACAGTTAGTGACTAGCTGGTGAACAAAGTGGAGCATTTGGCAGCTAAAGAGACCAGCTTTTGGTGGAGAACAAAAACAGAGCTGAAAGAGAGTGAATATTGGACTTACATTCATCAGGTGGACAGAAACACAACTCCAAGTAAATGATAATGTTGCTCCCTAACTGCTGGATGTGTAAATAATCAACTGTTGCAAACAAGTTCAACATATCAACTTAAAAGATGATGATATGTCAATGTTGTGTTGCTTCCGCTGCCCCCAAGTGGCAAAAAAAGCAACACTTTTTGCAGGTTTAAACTGTTGACTGTGGAGTTTTTGACCTCTTGTAGCCTATGGAGACATTATTTTATAGGTGGGTCCCTGTTTTGTACAAGGATGCACACGGGTGACGAGAGTCACATTCACCAATGATTTCACACAATTCATCTGATCTACAGGCGGTGGTAACGAGCCAAGAAACGCTGCAATGCACCGAAGACTGCAAACTAGTAAACATGGACGTAATCAATGTACAATTTAAAATGCTTACAAATTGGCTTTGCAAATGTTTTACGAGGAAGGAAATGGATTCAACACGTGTTTGACCTCAACGACACACACAATGCGGTGAGTTACATTGAATGTAAACACAACTTTTATTTGTTTACAAGAAAACTCCACAATGCACTTTTAAAGGTGCATTTGAAAAGCTGATTTTATTTAAGTATTTTAAATCCTGCATTGTTTTTATCCATGTTTACTTGCTAGGACTCTTCTTCCCTGCCTTCAACACTGCTGCGTTTCTTGGCACATCACCGCCGCCTGTTGATCAGTGGAATAGTGTGAAACCATTGGTAGGACTGTGAATCACGTCACCCGTGTGCGCGCATGAGTCAAACAAAACCTACTCATAGAAAAACAGCTCCATTGCACTACTAGAGGTCAAAAACGCCACAGGGAACCTTTAAGTATCGCAAGTAAAAGTACTCATTATGCAGAATGGCCCATTTCAGTGTATTTGTTATCTAAATTATATGTACTTTATTAGTACTGATGCATTCATGTATACATGGCTTTGTAATGCTGCAGCTTGGTCGAGTTGGAGCTAATTTTATATTCTGTTGGGTTGTTTCATCTAGAACAATGCATCATATTTTATAAGCTGAATATGTAATGTATGTAAAATCTTAATATTCAAATTAACTAATAACTACAGTTGTCAAATGAATGTAATGGAGTAAAAATACAATGTTTGCCTCTGAAATGTATAGTGGAGTAGATATATAAAGTGGCACAAGAAAGAAACAATCAAGTGATGTGCAAGTACATCAGCTTTCTACTTAAGTACAGCGCTTGAGCAGATAAACTTGATACCTTCCAACACTGCAAAGAGTGTTTCCTTGTTGTGTGTTTGTTTTGCTCAGATGCACAGATGTTTATCTCTGTCTCAGAGCAGGAAATGACCCAAATATTTCAGCAGCATCTGGGGTCAGTCTTTCAGTGGTGATTTGGTTACAACTCTGTCTACCTGTCTACATGGTTTCCTGTCTCTTCACACTGTTCTCATGCGTTTGTTACGCTTTGCTTTTTGCATTTCTTTTTCCACCCTAATTCCCTGGCAGAATTCCCTCGTTGGTTGCCAAACTCTCCTTTACTTAAAATTTCTGTACCTCCATAATTTCGTTTTTTTTTTTTCCATTTCACACTATTACTATGTCTGCAAAACTTTCCCCTGTACACTGTGAGAAGAGCTGAGTCAGCCACACTAACCTCAGCATCTCAGTACTCTTCCCCTTCATCCTCTCCTTAGAGCATCCTCACTCAACCACATCCTGCTCCTCACACACATACACAAACACTGCTCTGCAGGTTTTTGTGTATGTCGTGAGTCGATAGATCTGAAACTGTATTATATGTGTTGCACAACTGTGGTTTGTCTCAGTGTGCTTAAGGTATCCAAGCTGGTTCCAAACAGTCTTATGTGTGTTTGCACGGTTTATTATGTGAGCAGAAAAGAAGTCAGTTTGAATTTACCACTGATTATCTGTCCGAGATATGACCTTTTGTTTGATAAGAAACACTATTTTATTCACAAAAACAAAATATAAAACAAATGATCAAGTAGGATTATCTAACCTGAATATCAGATACTTTTTATGATATCACAACCATTTGTTGCTTTTTCATAAGCGATTCAAATACATTTGTCGAGCACAGTATAATTTAGATTATATATATTGTATATATTAGATATATAAAATTCACCACAACATATGATGTAAATTAACGCACAGAGACATAGAATCTGAACACAACGTGGGACAGAGGTATTTCTATATGCCTCTAAGGAAATATCATAAAGGCCCCCATGAAGTTGTCAGTAGTTCCTGGAAGCATCTTCTGTATACCCTCCAATTTGACAAAAATGTTATCTCCGCTCTGCAGTTGGAAGATCCCAGCCAAGAAACTGTTCCACACATCCTCACCACCTGAAGTTTTTGCACTTGAAGTTTTCGAGGGCCGGCAGCGGAAACTAGAGGAAACATGGCAGAGGTGTCACAAAGCGAACTTACCACAACATAATGAAGACAGCACCGATTTCAACTTGTCTTTAATTGCACAGAAGCAAAGCTACAAACAGGTTGCACTCAAGTAAGCATTTGCAACAACAGAGGAAGGAAGTAAGGAGTGGCACTCTGACTAACCTTTTAGATTTCATAAGTTCTATAGGCATGCCATAGGCCTTGGTGTCTTTAATGACCTTGTGCTGGACAAGCGAACACTCCTCTGAAACATTTAATGTCACTTTGGAGTAGAGGTAGTAGTAACCGTCCTTATTGACCACCAACCGGCCTTTGTCGTAGGCCATGTCCTGGATGATGGTTTCGCCACCTTTATATACCCACTGCACCACATCATTTGGCCCTACAGGACTGCTGGAGCCTGGGATAAAGATGAGAAAGAAGAGAGAAAAGAGTTGTCATGAACAAAGAAAAAAAAGGAGATCAGTTGAAATGAACCATTAAAGTCATACATAATATTTAGGTTTGAGTGTTGAGAGGACTCTAACCTATGAGTTGAGCAAAGGGCCTCCGTTGGACCTGTTCTGTATGGGGTCGCACTGTGGGAATCTCATTGGACTCTGCTCAAGAAAGTCAGGTCAATCAGTCGATCAGCCAACCAACTAATCAATCAATGTGAAAAACCTCACATTTGAATTCACATGTGAGGTTCTGCATGTTGCAAATATACTTTTTGGTGCTGTATTCTTAGTTACAACATTTTATCAAATCATCTTAGTTGTTGACAGTTGCTAAAGATAGAAGATGAATTCATACATCACATGTTTGAGGATTTTCTTCCCAGAGAGGCTTAATAATAATGAATGATTATGATAGAGAGTAACTAAATACCTTTAGGTCCCACCTGACCCATTATGGTGCCACCCTAAAACAGAGAAAAGAGATGAAAGTCCAACATGCATCAGACACTGTGACAGTGTAACCCATAACTCAGTACCCAAAAGACATGCGTTCTGTACACCCACGCTTACCTGCTGGCCAGATGTTTTGGGATTGGACATGTTCTGGTAGAGACGATGAGACTCACTGTGGGAAAATGCCTGTAGGGATAGGAAGAAAAAGAATAGAGTGAGATATAAAGATTGAACACATGGGTGAGTAACAAAATCTGTGTTTGCAAGCAAGATGTCAAAGGTTCAAGAGTGTGTAAGAACAGGAAGCGTCCTGCCTCGTGAAAACCAATAGAAATGTACACGTAGAGGAGTGGAAATGTGAAAATATCCACACATAGATATCCAGTATAGATACAAGCACATCATAACTTTTACGTTACAAACTCATACACACAAAGAAAGGTGTGATTTGACACAACAACAAAAGAAAGAAAGAAGAAAAAAATGTTTAAAAAGTTAAACAGAAAATACATTTTAAATTAGTTTTTCAATCAAAATTATTTATTGGTTTCACTTGACCACTGTTTTTTGTTTCTGTGTTACTTTATTTGGTTATATAATGCTGTAATAAAGGTATCTGAATGCCTCAGTTTTCATTGATATAACCAAAATAATGGAACAAAATGTCACATGCCAACTTTCTGTCTTTAAAGTGAGCTGCTGAGAAATAGAGTAGCTGGTGAAGGGATGAGAGACATGTTTGATCTATTACTAGGACACTGTACGGTCTTTAAGGGATGATTTTTTAACAGTAGTGCACATTACATAACACGCAAGTGTAAAACATCAAAGAGGCAGGTGTGTAATAAACAGCATTATGAAACTCCTAGAAAAGTGAAGTTATATTGTGGGTTTGCACAGAGGAAAGAAAAAAAGAGAAATGAAAGGGAAGTAGAACTAGAGAAAGAGTCCATTTGTCCTGTCCTTATGAGAGTCCTGTAGCTAAAAGAGCAAATGGTGACCAGATGTGTTTAGCTATCTGCTGGTATGCATGTCTGGTTATGACGTAGAGCAAAATAGGGAAATTCTCGATGAGGAATTTCCATGTGCTCCGAGCACCGAGGCTTCTCCCTTCACTCACACATACACACACACACACCCACACACAGAAACAACACGCAGCATCAGCCTCACCTCTGTTTTTTTGTATAGATTGTAGATGAAACATCCCTCGACAACAAGTCCCAACATGGTGAGTCCCACTAGCAGGTAAAGAAACTTGTGGCCCGCTCTCTCCCACCTCGGTTTCCTCCT
Organism: Macquaria ambigua; assembly: GCA_008360985.2. NCBI lineage: Eukaryota > Metazoa > Chordata > Actinopteri > Centrarchiformes > Percichthyidae > Macquaria > Macquaria ambigua. Next base: position 76,797 of record VMKM01000693.1, on the reverse strand, counting down.
GCTGGGCACGGAGACGTAGCTGGCCTGGCTGTCCACCACAAACACCTGGGGGCATGTACCCTCACCGCCCTCTGCCATCCCACCAGATCGCACTCCACCTGGGACGTTAAGGCTGAAGGTCAAAGGTTCTGATGTGGCAGGGAAGGGATACTGAAAGAGACAGGGTTAGAGTTAGGTAAAGCAAAGAAAGAGGGAACAGAAAGGCAGAGAGACGAGAGACATAAGACGGCAAGGCAGTGGAGAGACGAGAAAAAACAATGAAATAAAACACAGGAAGGCAGAAACAGACTGAGAGACAGACATGAGACATACAGTACAGTCATGGCCTCAGGAGTACTCTGCTTACAGTAGGTACATGCGATGCAACCAGCTTCTGGGAAACAAAGTGATTTCAACATACCCTGACTACTGCAAGCACACAAGAAAGACAGCTCCAACAGACAGGTCCAATGAAAAAGCAAGAAATGTCCTATTCTCATATTTTGTTCAAGGAGTTCACAAAGAGATTACCTTGGATTTTAAATGAGCACCAGGTGTTTTGCCAAAGCTCAGTCAACCATCCAGCAGCACAGGGCAGTTTTCACACACTCCTCTGAAGCTCCTTTGGGACACTGAATGGCAAAAATGTTAATAAACCATTTTTATAAAATTAAAATAACATTAATAACATTCTCTGAGACAACACTGTTGTATTATTACTTCTCTAGATGCCTCACCTTCAGAGAAAAGGAAACCCTCCGTCTGCACCAAGTACAGATATCTGTCCTCCTTCACCTCTTGCGTTTGCTTGCCTGCTGTCAGCTATCACTAATAGTGCTTTTAGCAAGCTCAAATAAGGAGGAAATGAAGATGACATGGGGAAGAGGCAAACAGAGAGAAAGAAAGAGAGAGAGTGAGTAGTGTGCATGTGAGTGTGAGTGTGTGTGTGCATGGGACACTCCCTACGACTACTGAATATAGTTATCGTCTTCAGCTGACACTTCCTTTTCTCTCTCTTCAATTTTTCACCCTAAGTGTCTCATACTCTGTTGAACACTTCTGGTTTGTTTTCTCAGTGTCTGTAGCTTGTTTTTTTTTTGCCAGCTCTTGAGAAACCTGTGCAGTCACTTTGTCTATAGCTGAACCATTTGGAACATTTTTAATTCTATTGAACCATGCAGTGTGACGTTATACACAGCCTTTGTGACAGTAGAGGTAGCTGTGGAGGCAGGGTTGGGGGGGGGGGGCTTCAAGCTGTGACATTTACACCACAACAGTCTAACTCATCTGCGCTTTACTGCAGCAGAGTATTACTCTCACCCTACGCCGAGGCTACTGCTATCTCACATATTTGCCTATACAAACGTCTCAGGTGATGTATTGAGCAATGTTGCTTTTATTTGAATTTTAGGAACTCATTATCTAATTTCAGCTGAACAACCTGCAGTGATTGAAGATGACTAATGTCTTGCAGAGGATTGGGGACAGTGAGGCACACTGCAGCTCAAGTGCAAGGCCTAGTGTGGCTACATGTCTTTTTACTTTCTTCCCATGTTTACGGTCACTGTTTTGTCCGAGAGTTGCTTCACTTTAAGTATCTTTGTCCTCTTCCTTTTTTTCTCTCATAGTTTTTATTATGGCTGATTTTTCAATACTTGTGTTTTTGGCTGCTTTTTTATGCTTGCAACACCCTACCAATGTAATTTCCACTTTTCACGTGTGAACAGCTGAGCAGAAGTACAGAAATGTAGGCAATCTGTGTTGGTTGTAGATTTTTTTTCTTTCTTCTTTGTTCTTCCTCTTATTTTTTTGTTCACGTGTCTCTGAATCAAGTATTCTGATAAATACTTTCTTTTCCCTCTCTTTATCAAACATATCTTTTACATATGTGAAGATGAAGTATTTGAGTTACAAAAATAGATGGTTCACACTTCAGTGTGAAACTCAGAGTAATTTGAACCCAATCTGGGTTTTTTTCTTTGTTGTAGGAGGGGGCAGTTTCTCATGACAGACTCCATATGTTGAAACTACACTACATACACTATAACACACACACACACACACACACACACACACACACACACACACACACACACACACACACACACACACACACACACACACACACGTACATTGTGTTCAGTGAAGATAAGGACTCGTCGACAGTCTACAGTCATGGTGGGCCAGTGTGTATTTGTTGTATATTAAAGGCTATTATTGAGAGAGAAAGAGATGCACATGTATAGAACCGCAGAAGTGACAGTTAATGTGTAAGTGATAACAGCAATAATACATTAAATAGTTTACATGGATTGCAAAAATGCATAGAAAATGAAAAAAAACCCTTTTGCTTCTAGTTAACCCTTTTACTGGCTTTTTTTCCCCTCATATCCTCAATTTCCTAGCAATAATCATCTCTTTCCTATTTTTACCAAACAACAATTCCCATTTCCCTCGATTCCCGATTCCCTCGATTGTGCATGCTGGCTCACTGTCACACTGTCATGGTTTAATGGGACACTTGAATACACCAGAGCCATCGTTAATGTTATCAGTAACACCTGTGCTTTTCCCACTATGACAAGTCAAAGTGTCTGCAGTCAATAGTGAATGAGTGAACTCAGTAGTGAGTTGAGTGAGTCAATGACCAGCACAAGCCAATCACACCACACCCCAGAGCTATAGTGTACAGATGTAAAACCAAAAAAGTATTAATTAACTGTTCAAACTCAAAACTTTCATTTTCTGACAGGACCCTTTTCACAGCTGCAGCTATGAAAATAAGTAATGACTAGGTTTGTTTTAGGTATGCTAATTAGCAATTATTGACAATACTTAGTGTTACTGTCAATGCTTGGCAGCTGACACCTAAATAAAACGTTTACCCATCATTAAGTTTATTACTTGCTGCTGTGTCATTTGATATGTGAAAATGATCTAATGGATCTGTTCTTAACAGAGTGTGACAGTAGCTACGACTTGTATCTGACACAGGACACAACCATAACAAGTCTTAGATTAACTCCAGTGCATGTTTGCATCCTGTAGCGTGTGTCTGGTAAGTACATTTCTTCGAGGTAAAGAAGGAACTGTCAAGCTTAACAAGTAAGTAAAACATTTGAACCCGATTGTGATACCTGAAACGGGCTGTTAGCTGGGATCTAATGAATACTGAAGTAATGGTTTTAAGCAATAACACCCTGCAGACCCCAAACTGTCTGGAAGTTTTTCTCTTAAGTTGGTTTTGGTAAAAGACAACTATGTGTAACTTTAATGTTAAATGTTCTTTTTCTTCTTCATGTTACTAAATTTGATAAATTCACAGAAAATTGACCTCAGTGTCATCAGTGGTAGCTATGCCCATGACTTGACCCATTTATTGTTACATCAATTTGAAATTATTCATCATTTAATTTTACATTAGATTATTATTATTATTATGATTGCTGTTGTTGATGATGATAATATTACCCATATTATTACCAACCTACCTATTATTGTAGTGGTGATGACGACAATAATAATATTAGTTTTATGCATGCATTATTATTGCTGCTGTTGTTGATGATAATATTATTATAATGCAACTTGTGCTGCAAACACATACATTCACAACTTCCACAACACTGATGACTTCCTATCAGCTCACTCACCAAAGTATTTATTTATTTGTCATTATATTTGCTTCCATTTCTGTATTTTTGTTTTATGTAGTTGACCTTGGAAAGCAAATGACAAAGATTTTACTAACTGGACACACACCACAGGATGCCCACGCTCATTTAAGTTTATTTAACACTTTTAATTGCTTTTGAACAGCTGCTCCATAACCACAAAAGATCTAACTGCACAGTGAAATCTCCAGTCTATGGCTGCAACACAAGCAAGAGAGATTTTTCACAACTTGGCAACCCAAAAGTTGTTCTTATTAGTATTATTAACTTATACTTGTCTAAAAAATATTAGTAAATGATTAATTCATATTTAAATAAATCCATTAATTACAACCCTTAAATCCTTTATAAAGTTGTACCGTGATATTTGTCACTGTAGATAATTAAGGTCACTTCCTCTCAAAAGTGGGTCAGATTTTGGATGGTTCTGAGTTAAGACCTCAGCCCTGCAGTTATTGGAGGAGGATTGCTACTCTTCCTCCTCTTATTGGTCCACAGCGTTGCCGTCGTTCGTGGGCCTCCGTCCAATCACAACATCGCAAAGTTCTGCTGCGGAAGAGGGATGCGATATGCGAAGGAGATGGCTGAACTTAGATAGCCCTGTGTTTGGGACTATCTTCTTCACCATGGACCTTTTCCGGAGGAAAGAGGGGAACAGAGCACGGCTGCTTGCCCTTGCACTAGTGTGTGGGTGGTGTTTAGGGTCTGTGAGCTGTTTCGGACAGAGTCTAGACAGCGAGTTCACGTTTATGCTGCCAGCCGGAAGATCCGAGTGTTTCTTTCAAACAGCAGTAAAGAATGGTACGATGGAGGTCGAATATCAGGTAACTTTGTGTGTGGTCAGCAGACATAATCACTCAGTGTGTTCACATTTACATGCCATCTGTTAAAGACTTAAAACAGCGATACAGGAACACGATTTTGATGGCTAACAGTTACTAACCGTTATTCCTGTAGCTAGCTGACATGCTGGTAGTGTATTTGCATATTCTCTACGCTATGCATATTTCCATGAGCCAGCATTAAACTGGAGCTGTACGTTAAGCTAATGACAGCTCACATTTCTCTAATAACTTCTTATTGTGGGAGTTAACGTGACCAATCTAATAACCACGTAGCCTACTGTAGCTCACATTTCCCAGAAACGGCGATAAACTGTGGTAAAAGATCCATAAAGTCAAGTCAAACTTGATTTATCTGGCACCTTTTGTGCAAGTTTGCAATAAAATAAGTACTTTCCGAAAGTGGAACGTGACCAATCTAATAACCACGTAGCCTACTGTAGCTCACATTTCCCAGAAACGGCGATAAACTGTGGTAAAAGATCAAAAACGTCAAGGCAAACTTGATTTATCTGGCACCTTTTGTTTAAGTTTGCAATAAAACTGTGTTTCCCGAAAGTGCTTCACTTACAAAGATCAGTGATTAACAAAATGCTCTACAAGAAATTAGATAATACACCACACTTTTGGTCATAGTAGGTCTGAATGAGTCACTATGATAAACTGTGTTTGATCATCCAGCAGGTTAAGGTCCTGAAGCAAGGTCCTGGTTCTGGCCCAGGGAACAACTAACAGACCAGTTTTGGGTTGAACACAGGGGCATAGGGAGGACAAAACCCCACAACATGTCCGTTGTCTGACATTTATTCAGGCACTAGTTTTAGCTTTACAAAGGATAAGAGCAGAATCTTAAAGTCAGTTCATAGTGTTGATTTACAGGATGCCCGCTCATCAGAGTTAATTTAACACTTTGAGTGGTTTTGTTCAGCTGCCCCAGAGCTACAGGATCTCTGAGCGCACAGTGGAGTCTCCAGTCTAGTGCTGCAACTAACAGTTATTTTCATTATCCATTCATCTGCAGAATATTTTCTCCATTAATCATTTGGTCTGTGAAACGTCAGAAAATAGTGAAAAAACTACCATCACGATGACCCAGAGCCCAAGGCGACGTCTTGTTTGTTTTGTCCAAAAGAACAGTCCAAAACCCAAAGATATTCAATTTACCATCACAGAGGTAGAAGTATTCACATTAGAGATGCTGGAACTAGTGCATTTTGGGCGGCATTTTTGCTTAAGAAAAGGACTTAAATGATTAATCAGTTATCAAAATTGTTGCTGATTCATTGATCGGCTAATTGTTTTAGCTCTACTACTGTCCAAACTGTGCAACAACACCATATGAATGTGACTTATTTACACAGGAGCACGTCTTTTAATGTAAAGCTCCACCAGTCAGCAGTGTGTTTGTTTAGTGGGAGAGTCTAAGTCTAAGATACGACAACACGCTCTCCCTTGAAAGGCACACGTAGTCTCTCTTGAAAATGTTTGGCTTGGTGGCGTAGTGGTTCAGACACACACTATATTCTGCAAAGTTCCTGGTGTGCTGTGGACCTCTGGTGCCTGTCATACCCCCCCTCTCTGTCCACATACAGTATTTCCTGACTATATCTCTACTGTCACTATCTGTAAAAGGCAAAAAAATAATCTTCAAGAAAAAAAGAAAGAAAATGGTTGACTTTAGAATATCATTTGTGAGCTTGTTGCTCAGTGTGTGTATGTATTTGTGTGTGCACATCCAGGTGATAGCTGGGGCCGGTATGGATGTAGACTTCACCATCCTCTCGCCAGAAGGCATCCGGCTCATCACCGAGTATCGACGCTCTGACGGAGTCCACGTGTTAGTGCTACCTCGCACTGGCCTGAATCCTTGATCATATTTCATACTACTGACACAGCGTTGTTGGATCTGTCTGTTTGATCTTTGACTTTGTTTCCTGTTATTTCAGGGTGGAGCCCACGCAGGAGGGGGACTATCAAATCTGCTTTGACAACAGCTTCAGTCGCTTCTCAGAGAAGATTGTGTTCTTTGAAATCATCATCGATGGTCAAGGAGGAGATGTGGGTGGAGATGAAGAGTGGGCGGGATTAGAAGAGCCTGATGGAAGCCTTCTGGAGTACAAGCTGGAGGACATCCGGGTGAGCTGCTTGTTTTAAAAAAGGAAATCTAGTTCACTATGTAGCTGACCTCTTAATAAACCCCTGTGTATATATGCTCAACCAATGCCTACAAAAACATCCAGGCAAGAAGAGAGGAGAGATAGCTGTAACAGGTTTGTTGTAGGTGCAACCCAGGTCAGATTCTTCACGTTATTTAAACATGAATAGAGTGAAGACAACTTTCTTCAGGATTAGATCTATCCTTGCTCTTGTAGTACTTGCCTCTGGAGCTGTGATATTATTAATCACAGTTTGAAAACAGTCAGCTGGATGATTGTTTTTTGCCTTTGTTCATGAACTATTAAGCTTTCTTGATAATTTGGCTGTTCAAAGAATAAGACCACCATTATTCTGTTTTTTTTATTGTCCACAAATCCCATGAAAAGACCAAAACCAACAATCAACTGATCCTACTAACACGTGTTGTCTGTGTAGCTAAAGCCTGATGTATCTTAGTCCTGTGTACCATAGAGCTTTGTTGTTGTCCAAAACTATTAAAAACCCACTAATGAGCCACACTGTTGCACTGGGTGACATCTTCCTTCATTATGATGAACACAGTCACTGTAGTTTATCTTGAGTCAATCCCACATACACTGTCCCACTGCTGGAAATACTCACTAAAGCACCAAATATGTATTAATCCGCAGCTGAAAATAGCCCCCAACAAATACATTATTTACTCCTGTTTTTGTAATGTTTGCCAAAATCTACAGTGCCCAGCTGTTATATTTTTATTTATTTATGAAACTACACATCTCTCACCCATTTTCTTTCGTCTTCAGTACAAACAAATTGATCTTGAGGCTGCCAGCCACAGACGGGCTGGGGAAGTGGGAAAGTGTTGAAAGACAGACCAACGCACTCTTGGTTTTGATCTTTTCATGGAATCTGCTGACAATATGGAAAATCTAAAATAATGTCATCAGCCTTAATCTTTAACTAGTATGTGTCTGCTAGAAGACTCCTAACCGCTAACATCAAAACTCTGTGTACTTTTCAGACCATCGTGTCCATTTTACTTCCTCTGTCTCTTGCTCCAACTTCTTTCTCATTACAGCCATCGCTTTTTAAAATCCCTAAAACTTTCCCTCACAATTTCCTCAGGAGTCCATGGACTCTCTGCACAGACGCTTGGAGCGCAGCCGGCAAATGCAGACGGTGTTGCGGGCTTTTGAGGCACGGGACCGAAACCTTCTGGAAGACAACCTGTGGAGGGTCTCGTTCTGGTCCTGTGCCAGTGTGCTGGTGATGCTGTGTGTGGCCCTTACCCAGGTAAATGGAGCACTGACACACCACATGGCACAATGTGGTCATTAAACTGCTGAAGATATGGGGTAATCACATTTCTGGGGGTTTACAAGCTCAAGAAAGACATTTTAATCTGTCACACAGTTTGATTCGTACAGCCAACATCATGCTATCTGTGTTTATTTCTCCATTCCCAGGTCTACACTGTCCGTAAACTGTTTGACGATAAGCGGAGGGTCTGCACATAGAGGGATGAGTTGCCTGGGAAGGAGAACAATCCGACACAAGATGTTCAGCTGGTTACCCATTCAGATTAGTCTCCATTTTTTTTCATTTTGTCTACATCATCACCAGCATTCAGCATCAGTTTTAATTGTTGTTGTTTTTAGATCAGGTTGTGAGCAATAATTAAATATCATTAGATCATGAAGGGTAACCAGATGAGGAAGAGATTGAGGAAGTTGAAGTTATGTCATTTCATTTAGTGCCTTTAATGTCAGACCACAAACCAATGAGGAAATCTGTTCTGAAAGGACACATAGACAGAACAAGTTTGTCGGTTTACAAGGGATAACAATGTGCAATAGTGTTGTTGCCATATTTGTTCTTCCTGACAGTTTAAGATCTTTCCTTAATATTAGTGATTTGTCCATCTGAGAAGGTGGTTCCTTGGTTACAGCCTTGATGATGGTTAGCTTTTTTGAGATGTTACTGATTTCTTGTGCCAGTTCAAGTCCGTGCTGACAAATAAGAATGTAGAACAAGAAGGAGGGATGATTTCTGGTGTGATTGCCAATAATGTACATGTGTCAGTACTCAAATATGTAGTGCGTACATGTTAGTTCAGATATGTATCAGGTTAATTCAGTGTGTGTGTTTGTGTGTTTCTGGCTTCTGTTCTGTCTTTTAGATGATCAAACTTGTTTTTTTTTTCCAGATGTATGTTTGTGTCAATAATGTGACATTTTGGTTATTTCTTTAAATTTTTTTTTTTTTTTTTTACAAAGAACAGACTTTCATTACATAATTAAAAATCAGGTTTTCACGGGAGTCATTGATATTAATAAATGAATTTTTTTACACAGGAAATAATTGGTCTGATGTGAGTTGTCTTTGTAGAATAAAAACTGATAAAACATAGAGTTGACAAAGAAATGTGTTCTGTGGTGACTTATATATTCATTGGACTTCTATTAAAAACATGCAGTGATTAATTCCTGCAAAGTGTAATCAGAATCTGAAGACTGCAATAAAGTGAAAACTGTAGGTTTGTCTCAAAGGCAGTTTTCAGATATGTTTCACAATCAAATGACAGCATATGACACAGCTTTAAACCCCAAGAAACCATATCATTTTTTGTATCTTTTAGATTATTTTTACATTACCCTGCTTAATGTGTAGCATTTTCCCCAGAGCCACTTGGAGGAAGCAATCAGGAGTCGGAGACCAACATGTGTAGACACACTTTACTTTTGCGGATGTAGCTCCCCCTAACGTCTGACCTTAAAAACATATTAAAACATTTACACAATCAACTCTGACATTATCTGACATTAAGTTGAAGTTGGCAAAAAGGTTAAATACCAAGTAATAGTTGATCAGATACTTGAAGAATGAATTCACTGCACAAAAAGAATGAATTTGTTGAAATTACCAAATTGCCAAGTTACTACATTGTGACAATTGGTTGCCAGTGAAGAACTTATAGGTTAAATTTACGTTTATAGTTAATGGTATGCAACAGTTGCAGTGCACATTATACAGTATCTAGCAATATAAGAATACAGATGTGGCAGGAGTGTAAATTACTTTATTCTTCAGTCTTGAAGGAGGACATTACAATACAATACTATATGTCTATATAGAGTTTCTTGATGTTTTAATTTGAAGAGTTTTCTTCCATTTACTAGTTGACTCATCCATCCTCAGGTCTGGCAGACATTTCAAGAGAGGAATTATGAGACAAAGTATTTCAGTAGTACTAACACGCAAAGAGAAAAACATGATCATTGAGCTACAGTATATGTTATATACTAGAAATACTGTGTAAGTTTAATAACATACTTGTATGTTAAAGAGGTTATCAGTATTTTTTGTATTATTTCATTTATTTGCAGTAAGATCATGTTTACATTGTGGACTGCCCAACACACACAGGATGTCAGCTTTGGCCCAGCAACAACCACGTCATAATTTACACCAATTATTTCTGCATCTTTCACTTCCTTAAATGACTAATAAAAAACAACAAAGCATCAACAGTTTCAGAACTGCACACAGGAAACCGCTCTAGACGACAGCAACTCTTTGGTACACCTGAACTTCTTATGCCAGGTGCACCAGGCAGAGCAGACTCTACAGAGTCCAAGTCGGAGTGGTCAACATCTGAGTTTCCCTCACCACTGGTTGGGGCGAGAGGGGACTTGTGCAGGTCGCCTGTGTGAGAAGACCATGAAGAGATTTCCAGTCAGTTTCTGATCATAAGAGGATCAGTAACACACACAGCTGACACACAATGGAGAAGGAAAAGATCTCTAGAAAACAGAGGAGTGGGATTGCATACCTTTATTCATTCCTGCCCAGCTCTACGAACAGCCCAAAAGCAATGAGTAACACTATCTGTACTGTGCGTTGCTACTGGCAACGGCTACCATGGTAACCCACAGCTCCATCATACAGCATGGAAGGAAGGAAGGTCGGTCATGCCAGGCTGCACACAGAGCAGTGAAACGTTCTGCACGCCTCTCTCCATTTGACTATCACAGAAGTCAAAAGGTCTTGACCTGTACTCTGTTGTGTAATACAGTGACAGGAAGGACATGCACTACATGTTTACTGTCTGTGCATGGAATCGGCAGTTCAAACAAAAGATGCAACAAGAGATGAGTAAAAAAAAAAAAAAGACAACCAAAGAAAGGCTTGTTGGTGCACGAGAATTTGAGAAAAGAAATGAAGCAAAGAATGTCTTAACAGCGAGAAGAAGCACGAGCCACCACACCTTCTTTTTCTATGCCTTTATTCAGTCCATCACTTTATACAGCTTCTGAAAGAGAGGCCCTTTTTTCATTATGGCTTTTTAAGGCGATAATAAGTAATTACAAAATCATTTCTGCTCCAGGCACTTGGATACAAATTTCACCCAGGATGAGCAGTGGTGGGAGGTAACTGTCAGAGGCAAGGCCACTTCTACCTCAACTCTACGATACTTGAAACACCTTGAAATAAAGTAAGTAGCCAAAATATTGAAGCATACAAATTCCATTGGTCAGTCTAATTTTAATAAGCTCATTTGAAGGCTGACTTTGAAAATCTACCAACAATGAAGAGAAAAAAAGACTTGATCAAAAAGTGCTGCTTTCTTAATGAGGTGCTTAGTGTGTAAGATTTCTGACAAAACGTTAGCAAGTATACAACTCACGAAAATAATGACTTCTTAAAGTGTTTTCTTACCATTATATAAAAGTTATGACTCATATATTGTTTTAAGACACATTTCATTTCAAATGAAACGAGCAAAATTCAAGATGACTCGCTGGTTCATAACCTGTAAGTCAATAAAATCATCAAATGTATCCCTTTTCATAATACTAAATGCAGAAAATTTCATCATATACTTTGTTAAAAAAAAAAGCGACCTACACATAAAGACAAAATTACATACATAACGCTTCTGAAATGCACAGACTGAAACAGCATGAGATTACCAGTTACAGTAGGACAAGGTTTGTAGTTATAGGAATATACATGAAAAAAAAGAATGACTATCTCTGCTCAAGAGAAATATAAAAGTGTAAACAAAAAGAAAGGGTTTTTTTTTATGTGTGTGTGTGTGTTTCTAGTCAAGCAGGGAGGGCTCTGAAGGACGTATGACAGTGGGTCGGTTGGGAGCAGCCGGGGGTCTTCTGCTGCAGGAAGAGAGAGGAGGGGAGGTGTTGGGGAGGGGGAGGGAGAGAAGAAACATGCAAGGCAAAATATCATCAGATAGTCATGCACCAACGATTCCCAAACCACCAAAAGCCAGAACATATAGTACAACCGTCACCAGCAGTCTTAATTGTCACAGCAACTTCCACCAATACCAAAGCCACAAAGGAAATCAGATTTTGTGTTTGTGTGTGTGTGTTTGTTTGTGTGTGTGCACGATTTTACCTGGGAATCCCGGGTGGCAGCGCAGGAGGCACGCGGGCCGGCCTGGAAGGCACAAGAGGCACAGCACCAGAGTTGGGATCACCTGCGTAGGCCGTTTGGCCGGGGCCGGGTCGAGACGGCACGGGTGGTGCTCCGAATGCTGGTGAGGGGTTGAGAGGGGGTGGAGGACCTGGGGTGGGCCCCCTCGCTGCTGGGGGTCGGCTGGGAGGGGGTGCGGTTGCTGAGGCAGCGCGGGACGTCGGTGGAGGACTGAAACAGAGAGACAGGATGCTATTGAGTTACATTGCAAAATGACAGTTATTTTGCAATAAAATACCTCAAATTTATAGGAATAAATGTCTATTTTGCTGATATAGTGCAACACAATATTAATAAGAACTTTTCTTTTGATTTGATACTTTCATTTTATAAGAAAATCTTTTTTATGTCAGTAACAACCAAAGAGACACTATTGACCAGCACCATGACGTCTATATTACAAACATTATGGTAAGAACATTTTTTTTCATACCCACCTTGATACAGATCCCTTAGATTTGTTTCTTTAAAGCACTGTGACCAGGATACAAACCAAGTGGGACATTGTACAGTTGAAAAATCAACACGTCAGTGCTCTCTGGTGGACAAACTATGTAATGGTGACACTGTTTCTAAATGACCTCAAACCTAGTTTGACTGCACTGACATTTCTTATGACTTATCGGCCAACATTTACACAGATACAGATGTACCTGCAATAATCTAACATCGGCTGACATATTTGTGTTTATTCATGTTAGTTACCTTGGATCCTTGGCAATCCAGGTGTCGTCTACTGGTGGAGGCACTGGTGTAGAAATAGTGGTGGTGCTGATGTCGCCTATGAGGACCAGGGCCTCTTTCAGAGCATGATACATCCTCAGCATCTCATCTCTCCTCTGAGCCTGCTCTGCCGACTCCTCCATCAAACTGCCCTGGTCCCCGGCCGAGTACAGGTAGGCCAGCAGCTCAGAGTGGATGAAGTCCTTCGCCTGGAGAAGGGAGAGGGAACAGGAAAGGAGGGTTAATACAGTTAATACAGCTAAGACTACACAAGATAATAATGACTTTCCAACCTATTTTACATTTACCATACATGCTCTACGCTTCAAGATGAGTATGACTAATGGAAAAGGAAGACGTACACTGTTGATCATGAGGTGCATGATAGTCTTGGGCATGAGGTCTCTGATGGACTTGTTGACGATGCCGATGTATGAGTCCACGAGGTTGCGGATGGTCTCCACCTGCCGTTCCAGCTGCGGGTCCATGGACACAGTGTCGCTAGGATTCATCGCATCTTCGCTCTCAGGCTGGAGGAGACCGAGACAGAGAAGGAGACGTGAGGGATGCAGAAGCAGAGATGTAGAGATGTTTTGTTCGTGTGATCCGTTAAAGCGCCCTGAAAATGTATTTTCTCCCTCCGATTTGTCCTTGGAGCGATGGGTTCCTACACAAACACACCAAAGTTTCTGCCAAAGTTTGACCAATTTTGCTTATTTTCACATGTGAGAAATCTGTTTTTGTGTTTTTGTCCGTGCGCGTTGTTCGCACTGGTTTGAAGTGGGAGGGGCTCTGTTGGAAAAATGTGATGTCACATACTTCTGAGCACCAATCAGGATGAAGCAATATTTGAATCAGAATCTGATGACGGTTGGTGGGTTGTTTGGCCACGGTCAATCAAATCTGATCAAACCACACCTGCACAGTTGTGATGAAGCAGATTAGCTGACTTTGTGAATACATAATAACTAGAGATGTCTTTTTTTTTTTAACTTTGATTGTTTGAATAATTGACTATTAACTGTTATAGAAAAATACTTAAGATTTGAAGCTAAGGGGCTTTAACTGCACTTTTAACTAACAGTGGTCTTGGGCACAGCTCTCATCACAGCTCACATCTGTTTTTCTTGGTTTTAGCCTTCCATCAACACTACACCAGTATTTGTGACCACAAATAACAGATCTCTTTGGATACACTCTCAAGTGACAAGTGAATACATTTGGAAACTTTAGTCTTTTTCAAAATGTTAGTACATGACCTGAATACACTGTCGTGGAAGGTAGACAGTGGATAGGTGTAGCCTGGATATTGGATCCCCAGTGTGCTTCCTGGACCAACAAGGCAGTGAACTGAGAGAGCAGTTTCACAAAATGGGGTTGTGGAAAAGGGTTTTGCTAAAAAAAAAAAAAGAGCATTTGTGCTCTGCAAAACCTACCTCGGAAGCATTTCAATTGTAATGTGAAATGGAGTTTCAAACTTTACTTTTTTCGAACTCTAATCTTACCCAAATATATGCAAACAGCCGACCAAACTCTCTGGTAAACACATGTCACAGTGTGCTGTGTATCTTTAAATATGCAGAGGGCATATTTAAAGAAATACTGGAATCCTTTACAAATACAATTTATAAACGGCCTACAGTATTTAAAATGTGAATACACTCTTGTGTACCTGGTCTTTCTCTGGGTAAACACCGGCTCTGAGGAACGAAGCCTTCCAGCTGTCGACATCCTCCTGAGTGTCACATGCCAGCTCGATCTGACGCAGGTCTTTATACACATTCCTGTAAGACACACACGTACATACACACACATTAACCGACGATTAGAACAGATGAACACCATAAACCTCATTGTTTAAGAAGATCATAGCATCCACACCTCTGTTCAGTATTGAAGATGGCAAAGACATGTTTGCTGGACATGAAGCCCTTCTCCACATCTCTCAGCTTCAGGTTGTCAAGAGGCAGCATGTACTTCTTCTCTTTCTCCTGATAAAACACCCAGTGATGTAATGATAAATATAAAAGAAGGTAGACTATAACAAATAAACCATCAACTCATCAGAACTTGAAGTGTACAACAAGTAAGATTTTACCATCCCATGTCACATTCTTACTACAGTTTTGCTGTGGTGTTATTGTAATAACTCAGAAATTACTTAACCAGGTGCTGGAACTTTTGTTTTGAAAATAAGCCCACTCCTTCTCTATCCCATTGAGAAAATGCAAGGAAACTATACATTTTCATGCATTTACTGACCCGTTAGCAGCCTTACCTCCTCATCTTTGTACCAGGAGAGAGACTCAGCAGTCAGGACAAACCAGTAGTCCTTAGATCCTCCCTTCATGATACTGATGTTGATAGTGAGCCAGCCTCTGCGGATCACCTGCACACGAGAGTCCAACAGTTGACTAAACTACACACCCCACAAGAGGGGTAATACGGATCTACAGCGAGCAAACAGAATACTAAAAACAAACAAAAGACATAAATATAGACATATGCAGAGAATTGGCATCAAAATACAGCACAACAGCCATGCAAGTGCAACAGGATTCTTCATAAAAAGAAAGCACAGTGCAAGTCAGATCAACCCATACTGTATGAAGTGAAAATACACCACAAACGTAGAGACTAAAAACAAATGATGACCAATGAAAAGTCACCTTCTCTGCATCCCTCTCTCTGCCAGACTGACGGACAAAGACAAGAAGAAGACAAAGGGAACAGATACACAGGGATAATAAGCAGACATCTGCAACACCCTAGACTGGGTGGTGTAACCTTGAATGTAGTATAGAGCTGGAGAGTCACCCTTAGCCCAAGCATTTTTTCCATAGACCACCAAAATAATCACGGCTGTTTTTAGGCGGTCTACCAGGGTGCCACCAGCTGGAGGGGAACCAAAGAGGATGAAGAATGTGTTGTTATTTATTTCAGACACCCAATCTACTTTTAAAAGTCGGTCCCACTCATGCCTATGCACGCATTTCATTGTTAAATAAAATTAATGGTCGTACTGGAATATACACCTGATTTTGAGAGGAGTCTGCAGGCTGACTCTATATGGGAACAGTTTACTGACCGCTGAAGCTCAGTGTCATGAATTAAAACTGCTGGCTGTCTCTTACTGTGTGACCGACTCAGTTTACTTGTATTGAGTAATTAATGAGTGAAACAAAAGATATAATGGTAAAAGTGGTAATGAGCTATACCCTGAAATTAGAGTGAAACTGAGGATTTCCAGAGATATGAGGTCAGTCGAGGTGTTTTTGATTGATACAGTCTTGGTATCAGCTATAAAGCCAGATGTTTGCTTCTGGAATGACAGCTGTCAAAAACGTCATTGAGAGCGAATAATTTAAATGAATGATATGACAGCGTCAGTTTCACAAACAGATGATTTACAGGTGAAACACAACTCTAAACTGCTGCTGTTGGTTGAAAACGTTGATATTTTATTTATGCTGGGGTTGAAGAGAGATTGTCGAAATCCCATCCAGAGATCTACACTGACATCCTCTATAGATAGCCTATTATACATAATACTATAGGACACTTATAATAGGAAACCATCAAAGGAAAGCTGTGATCCAGGTTGTACTTTCTTAAAGCAGAGCTATCCAGCTGTCAAACCTATATAATTAATTTGCTTTATTTTTTTTAATACAGGCCTGTTGTAGGTTAAGTGTGTACTGTACCTGTGTAACGTGAATACAATGAATACAATTAAAATTAATATTGGATCATAAAACCTGGTCAGGACATCCATAAGTGAAAGTCTGATACTGTCTGATAGAGTCTGTACTGAACTGATTATAAAATCTGTAAAACTGTTGACAGGACACCTCAAACTGCAGACAAGGTTGATTATTACTCTTTGTATTGTGAATTTTTAAAGGTCCTAAAAAAGCTCTTCTTGTGTGTGACATCACCCCAGTGCAAAGTCAATGGGACGGGGAGAGAGACACTAATGAGCATGTGCAGTGGGCCGTGCGGTACAGAATCAAAACAGGATGAGAAGAAACTTGGAAAACTGGAATGAATGGCCGCCATCTTGGTACATGGTATCCAGTTCTCATGATACATCCATGAGTGTAACTCTTTCACTTCCCTCTTCTTCATCAACGAGCACAAATCTTCTCGACATGGTCTGAATGACCGTTGACTCCCCCACCCACCCAAAGAGGAAGTGACAAGTGGAGGTGCTGGGGGTACGGTACTTACAAGAATCTCTCCCTGGGCCATAAAAAGGAGGAAGAGAAGAGGAGAAAGAGGAAAGGGAAACAAAAGAGAAAAGACAAGAGGGGCACAGACAAGAGTATGTAAATGTGAAGCAACAGAGGGCAACAATGACAGGAGAGACGGGCTGAGACAACGACAGAAAGAACAAGAAATAAAACAACAGCAGGAGAAAGCAGCTGCTAAGATGCTACAGTGGTGTGAGGGCTTTATATGGGGTGTTCAGTGTATCTGTTTAAACGGGTGAGTTACCTGATTGGGCATGACTCTCTTCTTGGTGGTGTTAGCAGCAGTCCTTTGCTGAGCACTGCAGGAGAGATACAGTACATACTTAAAACAGGCCACAGAGGAGGAAAACAAATTAATCTGATCTGACGGATGAAGGGATATCCTAACAAAACCTCATATTATTTATATATTTATGATATTATATTACCACCATATTGCCACAACTAATGATTATTGTCATTATTTATTATTCTACCGATTGTTTTCTGCTTTAGTTTGGTCTATAAAACCTCAGAAAATGGTGACAAATGCCTATCACAATTTCTTAAAGCTCAAGGTTCCTAATTATTTATTTTGTCCGGTCAAAAGTCTAAAATTCAAAGACATTCAATTTATTGTCAGATATGACAAAGAAAAGCAGCAAATCCACACAAATGAGAGACTGAAACTAAGGAGTGCTTAAATAATTCATCTATTATCATAATGGTTGACCTTTCATTTTCTATCCATCGTCCAAACGATTAATCGAGTAACAAAGCAAAAACTTCTTTAATAATCACAGTAATATACAGTACACTGTATCTGCCTTATTGGCCAATATGTGTATGATGTTTTAACTCTCAAATATTGATATTAATATTAGCCTCAAAAATGGGTCGGGCTGTAGTAATGGTGACTTTTTCTTGCCTTACTCTAAATACTACAAAACATTTTAACAATTTCAGATAGAAAGCATAATGATCTTCACATTTGATTGATCAATCCCTAGGAATTGACTGACTGGATGTTGAAGAGAATAAGACTTATAAGAAAATTTTAGGCAGCACCTGATTGCTTTCCTTAGTCATTAATTTATCGATTAATCTGCCGATTGTGTTTTCGATTCATCAATTTGTCAACAAAATATTTGAAAATAGTGAAAAACATCCATTATAATGTCCCAGAGCCCAAGTTGATATATTCAGTGTGCTTGCTTTATACAGCCCAAACAGTCCAAAAGACAAAGATATTCAATTTACTATCATATTATGACCAAGAAAAGCATTAAATCCTCACATTTGAGAAGATGAAACCAACAAATCTTTGCTTGAAAACAATCAATGATAATTAATAGAATTTCTTTCAATCGACTAATCGAAGATAGAACTCCATCTCTGATCCTAATGAAACTCATCAAGTATGTTAAGTTATGTCATACTTGGCAAATCCAATGAAGTCCTCATGGTTAGTGTTGATGTAGGACAGCTCAATGTCAATCAACAGCAGCACCTGAGAGGCAAAACATTACACGTTACAAAGAAGTGAAACTGTACAGATGTGCAGGTAGGCAGCATCTTCCTCTCTCTGTCGAACACGCACACACACACACGCACACACACGCACACACACGCACACACACGCACACACACACACACACACACACACACACACACACACACACACACACCTGGTCTTTGGTCTTGCTGTCTCTCTCTCTGACGTAGGTGGTGACGATTCTCTCTGTCTCTTCTCTCAGTCGAGGGTACGATCCCAACTGTAGACGCACACACAGAAAACACACACACACATGCGCTGCTGCAGGCACCGTGATTACAGGACACACACATGTGCAGGGCAGGCTTACACAACCCACCAAACACCGCGTATCCTCATGAGCAGCTACACCCAACCACTGACAGTAAATATACAGTATAAACACAAGACGTTTGACACATGAAGACTGAGGAGGCATGCACTTATGACTTCCATATCAGCCTGAGATTTCTTGTCAGCTATAGATGTTGTGATAGCAACTAAGCTGTTACGAGTGTAATGAAACAATGAATTAAAACTTTGAATTAGCATAACATCATCTCAGGCTGATAACGAGTCTCAACAAATCAGGGAGGAATTAGGAAAGAGGATCAGGTTAAAGTCCAGAAAGAGATGAAGATTAGGTAGGGCCGGGTGGAGTCTTATGGGGCATTATTGTTGTTGGAAAAATACATACAAATCTCCCTTGACAAGACAGGGTGAAGAGCAGCCATTTCTAAGCAGCCAAATTTCAGTGTGAGAGTGGGAATTTGATTTGGTAAGTGAGGGAGGGTGAGGGGTTGTTACATAAATCACCAGTTGCAGTGCTGATGGGGTAAGTGGGCTGGTAGGGGTCCAGGATCAGAATGGGAAAGGGCTCTTTTAGATTTGTCATTTAAGAGGGAACCACAGGGTAAGGTGGGTGGGACGTGGGCAGAGTGAAGCCTTCAAGCAGCGGTGAGGGGAACGATGAACAACACCAGACAGTGACAAGTTAGTTCATTAAATATTCATGATTTGTGTGATTTTTGTAATTTCCTTTCTTTGACCGCTCTCTATCACTCTTTGCTTGCATTTGTTTTTTTCCCCTTCACTCCTCTCTGCATTCATCACTTTTAAATCTGTCTCTCCACTGTTCCTGTTTACCTTTTCAGTGCACTTCCTGATCAGGGTGACAAGCTCGGTGACGACCAGGTCAACACATTTCAGACATGGGTCTTTCAGCTTAATGATCTGCTTTTTCACTATGGCCTCAAACGCCAAGTCTGGAGTGAACAGGCCTGTCCTGTGGTGAGGCATCATGGGAGTTGGAGGTTTAATGTCAGGTGAAGGAGGAGGCGGTGTAGCATGGGGTCATGATGAGGAAAAGAGGAATGGTGGTAGAAAAATGAAAACCCAAGTAGGATGGAACAGTTTGGGAAAAAATAAAGTTTTAAAAAGGAAAAGAATGATGAAGATTGAGGAATATGACAAAGAAAAAAAACAGATATTTAGTTAGTTCTACTTCAGATACAGAACAGAAACAAGC
The DNA here is from genome assembly GCA_008360985.2 of Macquaria ambigua. Lineage (NCBI taxonomy): Eukaryota > Metazoa > Chordata > Actinopteri > Centrarchiformes > Percichthyidae > Macquaria > Macquaria ambigua. The sequence goes on along the minus strand of VMKM01000693.1, from coordinate 56,650 downwards.
TGCAGGTTCTCAAAAGTGTTCATTGCAATTTCAGCTTCCTCTTCATGTGTATGTTAAGAGTCAGCCTACAGCTTTTTAGCTGTGCTGGCGACATGGCTCTGTGGATGGCAATGCCAGTTGGTCCACTTTGGTCCAGATCAAAATATCTCTTCAACTATTCGATGGATTGACATGAAATTTTGTACAGACATTCATGTTTCCCAGATGATGAATCCTAATAACTTTGGTGATCCCTTAAATTTCCTCTAGCGCCACCATCTGGTCAAAATTTAAACTTGCCCAAACATCTGCAAAACTAATATTCCCATCCCATTCCCATCAGCCTCAGCTGTAATGTGTGTTTAGTGCTAATTAGCAAATGTTAGCATTCTAACACGCTAACCTAAGATGGTGAACATGGTAAACATTATACCTGCTAAACATCAGCATGTTAGCATTGTCACTGTGAGAATGTTAGCATGTTGACATTAGCATTTCGCTTGAAGAACCTCTGTGCCTAAGTATAGCCTCACAGAGCCGCTAGCATGACTGTAGATAGTCTTGTTTGAGCTGTAGCTTAAAACCAAGCCTGCAGCTTGTTTTGTTATGAACCTGTACAGGAACATGTAACAGCCCGTCTGTTTCTGACCACACAGCCTCTCAGAGACACCACTCCAGTGCACTGCAGTACAGCCAGGACATTCAAATATATCCACTGAAGTTCATGCAGGTGAACTTCAAAGCAGGACTGTAAAAACTGAACCCTTCCTTTGAATTCATCCACTTTTTTTTCAATCCAAGATGCCAAAATGATGGCCCAAAGCACATAGCTAAAAAAAACTAAAACGGCTGCTTTATAAATCGGCCCCTGGCAGCTCTATAATTTGCTGGTCTCTGTGGTGTGCATGTACAGGTGTGGCAGCCAGGGAAGAAGACCATGCAGTGATACCTTATTAGTGCACTGTCTGACTGTGTTGATGAGCTCCTGGATGACCAGGTCGATGCATTTCAGACAGGGCTCTTTCAGCTTAATGATCTGCTTTTTCACTATGGCCTCAAACGCCAGGTCTGGGGTGAACAGGCCTGTCCTGAAGGACAGACAGACAAGACAGACATGGAGACATGGAGCAGGAGGGGGGGGTAGATAAACACACAGGAAGAGTGTGAGACAGGCACACAGATAAAGGAAGACATGAGCAAACAGACACTGAGGAAGACCAAATGAGGAGAAGCGGAAGAAAAACTGGAAGAAGTGGAGTGGAAGACGCCCATAAGGCTAACAAGCAGCCAGGGAGACTAAATAAAAACACAGATGGCACAGATAAAAGACAACAAAGAAAGACAGAAGAGCCAGCACTCATAATGGAGACATGAAAAACAGGACAGACACTGATACTTGAAGACAGAGAAGACTGAAGGTCTTTATAAAGCTGGACAGGGATAAAGCTGGCAGACAGGTCAGCAGACATAAAGACAGTGAAGGCAAATGTGTGCTACATGTGTTGTGCAGTTTCTAAGCAGTCTCAACTTGCCTGACTCCGTGGATGTTCTTGATGGCATAACTGATCTCTTTCCTCAGCTCCTTCTCATCAAACTCCATCTAAGACACAGTGCAAAAAGAAAACAAAAAAACAACGTAGATTTCATTTGTTCTATGCAACATGAACACTACTTCTTGTTGCCAAGCGTATCCTGACACACAGACAAACATGAGGCCAGACAAGAGGAAGAGTCTGTGGGTTTGTGTGCCCTTTCTTAGTATTAGATTTATGAGGGCTTAGGCAACATAGCTACAGTATGACATCAGTATTGCTATATCAGTACTGTAAATACAAAACACTCATCATTAACTTCACTATGACAGCTTGAGCCACTTGTTTACCCTTAGAAAAACAATGCTTCTGTTAACAGGAAAACAAAAGAGAGCTTGAATTCCTTGCCCAATTAAATGATAAAAATATGTGATTTAAATGTTGGTAATGAAATCTAAAAAACATAATGATAATAATCGTGATGAAAATAGACATAACACTGGTTACCTTCACCAGCTCGAAGGGAAAGCGCTCATGAAAGATGCGGTTGATCTTCGCTCCACCAGACAAGTTGGAGGTGTCCACCTGATCCCCAGACCCCTCGATGCACTTCTCAAAGTCCACGCCAAACTGCTGCACCATCCTGCAGGTATACCGGAAATGTCTTAACTTCTTGAACAAATTTGTATTTGTGTGTCCGCATGTGTGTGTGTGTGTGTGTGTGTGTGTGTGTGTGTGTGTGTATGTACTGACTGGAGTAAGGCCTTGGTCTTGCGTGTTGGGTCGTCAGGGCGGAAGTTCTTGTACTCCTCCACCTCCTTCTCCAGCGATAGCAGCTGGCTTTGCAGCTTACTGCGTAACCCTGGCAACGTGTCACGGATGTGGTTGGTAAGTTGCTGGAGAAAAATAAAGGTAAAAAAAACTTTTCAAGAAAAATCCATTCCGGTGTTGGATTTTAAGTTAAAACATACTTAAATGAATCACAACATTACCCATGTCTAACAGACAGCATGTTGAGGCACAAATGAAACATACCAGAGAAAATATTTATAGCTCTGGAAATTAGTCACAAAATTAAGCTTAAACTTTACATAAAATACATGTAATAGACAGTGTGTGTGTGTGTGTGTGTTTGTATGATCAGGTGTGTGTCTCACCTGATTGAGCGTCTTCTGCAGGTGTGATGTGCCCATGCGTTCTGCAATGTGTCTGTATGCAGGGTGGGACAGGAAGAACTTCCTCTCAGCAGCCAAAGCAGCGCGAATGTCTTTCTTCCCATCGATGTCCTTTTGGCTGCGGTTCACCACGCCGATGTACCCTAAAGAAAAATACAGACAAGGCACCCATAGAATTTTTTATGGCCAACCAGTAGAATGTTTTTAACCCCTTTCCCAATATCCAAATTTGTTTCACTTGTACTAAGACTACAGACTGCATAGGATTTGCAACCAAACGTTAACTTGTCCCGTTACTTTCTACAATTCCTACACTGTACACTTTTTTTGATTTCCAATCCAATGTGCAGGAATACAGAACCAACACAACTGTCCTAATGCTTTCTGACTACACTGCATTTGTGTGTGTGTGTGTGTGTGTGTGTGTGTGTGTGTGGTCTTACCTCTGCGGAGTGGTAGCAGTTTGTTTTCCAGGATGTCTCGTGCATCTGTCCCCTCGTCCATCAGGTCCAGCTTTGTGATCACACCAATGGTCCGCAGCCCTGAAGACAAAGTTGTCACGATTATGTTCTAATATTCACATATGGAACAGGATTTGTACTAACAGTGTGTTAGCAGTCTTTTTGTAGTGTCAAAAATGTGTCGCATCTGTTACAAACTTAGCACACACTGCTTAAAAGATATAAACTAGACCGCGAGTCTACGTCTACAGCCATGCTAGCTGCTCTGTGAGAGGCTGTACTTCAGCACAGCTGTGCTTTAAGCTAAATGCTCCTCATGCTAACATGCTCACAATAACAACGCTAACATGCAGATGCTAAGCAGGAACAATATTTACAATGTTAGCCATCTTATTTACCATCTTGTTCACCATCTTACTTTAGCGTGTTATCATGCTAACAGTTGCTAATTAGCACTAAACGCAAAGTACAGCTGAGACTGGTTGGGAATGTCATTCGTTTTGCAGGTTTTGGTCATAAACAAAAGTACTGGATATATTAAAATTTTGATTGGATGACAGCGCTAGATAAAAAGTTATGGGATTACCAAAGTTATTATAATTAATTCCTGAGATGCAGCGACCGGCGCTAGCGTGGCTAACTAGAGCGCTTATATGCCAGCAATAAAGAAGTAAAAATTTACTTAAACCAGATCATGAATACAAGCAAACTTACCCTTAAGGTAGACCTGATAAACTTTCTGTTCACAAAGTGTAATGGGATAATTTGGTAAAACTGCTGCAGACACACGGCATGTAGTTATTAAATGGTTAATAACATCTTCTGGATTGAATAAAAAGAAGAAGGCCAAAGGTGGAGATGATTAAATTTAATTATACCTCTACTAATCTTATTCAGTACATCTATGCTACGAGGAAGACTTTTAATAATGTAACTGTTAATTATTCGCCAGCTCAAGCACTGAGGCAAAGATTAATAGAAAGAAGAAGAGCGATAATGGCTGCGAGATATAGCAAAGAGTAATTAGCCTTGTTCCAAATTAGCAAAAAATGGTTACATTTAGAGAACTATCCAGAGAAAAGGTAGCAAAAGACATACAGAGTAACATGATCCTACGCACACACACATGCTTTCCTCGCAGTCTCACGAGGTCCCCTTACCCTGAGGGTCCACCTCCTTGGAAATCTTGAGGGCATCAGAGTTGGCCAGGTCAGTGTTGGCCGGGGTGACGGCCAGGACCAGACAGCTCTCCTTGGTGATGAACTGCAACAGCATGTCCCTAATCTGGTGCTCGATGTCATGAGGCTGGTCTCCCACGGCCACTTTGGTCATCCCCGGCAGGTCGATCAGGGTCAGGTTCAGCACTGAGAGAGGAAAGCGGGAAGGAAAGAAATCAGTTAGACAGAGGTTGGAAACGTGCATCTAGAAGCCTGAGTTAATATATGTGTATGTGTGTGTGTTACCATTAGGGGAGTAGACACGGAGGTTGATGGGGATGGGGGAGATGCCCTTGTTGGATCCGGTGAGCCGGTCAGTCTCCGCTTCAATCTCCAGACGGACCTCTTCAAAGTCCACAAACTTACGTCCCTTACAGTGCAGGAACTCTGCATACTCTACATGGAGACAATGAGAGATTTCGACAGGAGAGAGGGCGATGGATTGATGGGAGATGAATATAGAAACAAATACTATAATAATAATAGAACTTTGTGGAAGTGAAACCAAAGTAGTTGCATAAAACTTGTAGTAATAAGCTGATAAAGCATGTGTCTACACCTGTCCTCGTGCACATTTGCGTGTCTGTAAGTTGTGCAGACATGCAGTCCTATGACCAAAACATTCACTTTTATTTTTTCACATTTTGTTAGCTTTTGCACATGGAAAAATGTGTTCTTTTTTACTAATTCATATAAATTTTCTATTAGATAGTACTGTTAAATTTGGCTACGCACACCTGACTCTATTTCTTGAAAAGTCTGGATTTAAGAGCACAAACCCGTTCCCAAATGTTTGACTGATGCATACAACTTGCCTGCTTTACTGTTGACCAGCTGGAGGATCAGAGGACGACGGGTGACGATGCCGGATCCTCTGGGCAAAAAGTCCCTGAGAGAGAGAGACAGAGATAAAGATTAATGGCTGACAGACATGTGTAACAACAATAATCCAATTAAATGTAAAAATAAGAACAAGAGAAATCAAAAGCACTCTCATTAATCCCAGATTAATTATTCAGCAACATGATGCTTGTTCACAGTAAATAAATACAAACTGGAGGGGGAAAGTATTCTGATGTCAAAACACAGAATATGTGTCAGCTTCTACCAAAATAAGAGTACAAGCTCTAGAATTGATCCCTAGTGCCTGCGCATGTACACGTGTGCATTATTGATGCCAGGCAAAGATCGACTTACAACCCTATTCATTATAAATAGTGCAAAGAGAAAGAAACATGTGTCCCTGTTTCCCCCTCTCATTACATACACGTTCATCAGAATGGAAACTCCTGTTCAATAGAATTGTGATCATGTCCAGGTCACTGACTACACATCTCCCCAGGCTACGAGAATCTGTGTCTGTCTGTCTTTCTGTGTGTGTGTTCGCCAGGTCAGCAGCAAAGACTGAGACTGAGTTTCAGCGTGAGGTAAGCAGTCCATACACACACACACACACACATTTGAAGACATACACACACACCCAGTGCCTGTTGTCCACTGCTGACAGAGCAGTCAGGATGTTACACAACAGTGATTCCCATCCTCTTTCCTCATCTCTTCCTGTCACTTATGAAAGCACAACATGAACAATACGATTACCAACAAGACAGTTAATCAATTAAATCCCTGAGTCATTTATCCAGTAAACATCCAACCCAAACATTTGCTGGTTACAGCTCTTCAAATGTGAGGATTTGCTCCTTTTTTGTGTTTTACATCATTGTAGATTGAATACTGTTGGTCAGATGTACGCTCTTCGTGTTATTATTATTTTTTTACACTTTATAGTCTAAATCAGTGGTTCCCAACTAGAGCTGAAAGAACTGGTCTCTTAATTAATTAGCTGATGGATGGAAAATTCATCTGCAACAATTTTTAGTGTTGATTCATTTCAATCCAGCAAAAACAGCAAATATTTTCTGGTTACAGCTTCTTGAATGTTAGAATTTGGTGCTTTTCTCTGTTTTCTATCATTTTAAACTGAATATCTTTTCATTTTGCACTGTTTGTCGGACAAAACAAGACATTTGAAGGTGTCATCTTGGGCTCTCAGAACTAGTGATGGACATTTTTCACAGTTTTTTTGACTTTTCATACACTAAACAGTGAATCAATTAATCAAAAATCAGTACTGAAAAGAATTATTAGTTGAAACCCTATACCCAGCCTTTCTCGCTTTTGACCCTTTGAAATGAAGCACTAACTACTTGCCACCCCTTGTCACAGCTTGCATATGGGCACAAACTCAAAGATTGTTATGCTTAAATAATTGTTACAGGCCTGAAGAGGTAAAACCATTCAATATTTCACACACAACAGAAAAGATCCAAAAAATTAAACTGAAATTTGTGAAGATGAACAATGTTTTTTTTAAATCATCTCGTGACCCCTCAGATTAATCTTGTGTCCCATTAGAGGGGTTCCTACCCCCAGGTTGGGAGCCACTGGTCTATACGATTAAGTGGAAAATGATAAATAGATTGATCAATAATTAAAATAGCTGTCAGTTGCAGCCCTGACAGACTAAAAAGTGCTCCAACTAACTAAAAGTGAATAAATAAACTAATCTCACGAGCCAGTGTTACACCTCTGCGTGTCAGTGGGCTAATTAACAAACATGAAAACAGCGAAGCACCCTTCAGTGGGTATCTGGTACCCAGTGTGTCATATACACATGACAGTGCAGCTGGTGACATCACTGATGACCCCTGCACAAACACATCAATGCCCCTACTGTCTCCCCCAGCCACTGCTTGGGACTCGGAGACAAAAGGCAACAGGAAAATAAGGAGACATGGCTGCCTAATCAACATTCCCTATCTCTTGGATAACAAGTGAAATCATTCTGACATGTAGAGGAGTAAAGTGTTCTCTTTTCTGGGCACCTTCACTAGAGATAAAAACACAAAGCTGCTACAGATATCTTCAGGAGATTAGTCCTCTACTGCAGCAACACAGCCGTGTCTTCTTCCCCTTCCCTTTCCTCATGAATAGATTTTCTCCCAAGGCTTGTGTTACTGTGTTTTAACTGCAAAACAAACTGGCTAAGTGACTATTTTCTACATTGTTGTGAACTGAGCAGAGTGATCACAACATGTGGCTTTGATGGAGCAGTTGGTTTGCTGCTATTTGTCACCAAACAACTGCTCATTCAAATTCCTTCAAACTCATTCATCAACCTCACAAAGAAACAAAGAAATTCAGCAGTGCATGCGTGCAGGGAGAGCAGACTACTTTCATTTGTACTGTCTATAATGTAACTCTCCAATAATTCATACTCATCTATCTGACAATGACCTCATCCAACCTGCCAATAACCTATTTGTACCTCACCCTTGAAGTCAAACATTGACCTGACCTATGTAATGTGAGGCCTATAAAGATGTATTTACAACCCCTGAGGCAAGCAGTCTCAAGGAAAAACAGCCTTTGTAAATGTTTGACAGAATGGGCCTGAAATGAAGCAGTGACTGCACGGATCAGTGTTAATATTCCTGCTGAGGAAGTTACACATTTAACTGTAGATTTAGGATGCGGACCTCGAGACTAAAATCAATACAAATTTTGAACCAATTCCCCCTCAATTTTTGTCTATCAAGCAACAGCTGTTTTCTTGCGTAAATTGCGTAATTATGGATCGTGAATAGCTCGGCTCCAAAATGGAAAGAATCCACTGGAAAAAAAAAACATTAGGAACTGGGAGGCACTGACACACAGCGCGCAACCAAGTGCTTAGTTGGCGACTTTTACGCAAAAGCTCGGCGTATTAAAAGAACAGCAACAGTCACAAACTACAGACATAAAAGTAAAAATTACATTCACAACGTCGGATTAATCCAAGACTACATATAAACGGTACAACCTCCCGACGAAATTCTCCAACACGGAGCTCTTCCCTGCGCTCTGGCCGCCGACGACCGCTATCTGCGGCAGGTCCAAGTTGCAGCTCTGGCCGATGGAGCTGAAGGCGTCCTGGAGCTTGTTGATGAGGGGAATGAGGTCTTCCATTCCCCGGTTACCCATGGCGGAACTTCGGTCAGCCCAGCGGGCTCTATCCTGCTCTCCTGCCCGGTCAAAAAAGAGCCAAAGGGTCGCTCTTCCAGCAAACCAAAAGTTCCCAGATGGCACAGAAGTCTGTCACAGTCTCTGCGAGTTTATTTCATTAAGACACGAGGCCGTTTAGAGTCAAGAGTCCCGACTGCGGTCAGAGCGCCGGCGAGGTTAATAACTGGATGATGGCATGATAAAAGTCGCCACATTACACAGAAAACTTCTGTCATCATCCGGTCAGGCGACACCCAGCCTCCGCCGGAGATCGTGGCTCCGCCCCAAGCGTCACTTTGCTCTCTCATTGGTCAGTTGGGACGTCTGTCACTGTACACTGACATGTCATCATTTTTACAATACAGTTTTGGGACTTGCGCTTCCAAATGGGAGGAATGAAAAGTCTGTTTGTGTCCCTGATAAAAATCACCTTCACCTGGTTGACCAGATGAATTGCTTGACTCTGCAAAACGTTAACCCTTGCCTAAAACATGACTGTATCATATGAATTTTACTCTGATTTTAACCACATATCTGCCATTTTATTTTATTGATATAATCTGACCCTAAAATGAATAATTAAAAATGTTCATGTGATAGATTTTCATAATTGTACAAAAAACTGCAGGTAATGTGCTACAAATTACCACAACTGTCTCAGACAAATAAAGTATCTTCCAAAGTCCTTTTAATATAAAATTGCTTAAATTGACCTCAAAAACACCCGAGATGTATATGTGTATGAATATAAAAAGACAAACACTGTTTTTTCTGTATCAGGTGGAGGTTATAATGAATGTTGAACGTATTTGTGGGAGCTGTGGCTGGAGAGCAGCCACACCAGCTAATTACCGGCTGATCACCAGTTCAACCAGAAGAGGGCACTGCAGAGCAAAACATGGTGAAGACGAAGTAGTGTCTTCTCTCATGTACTAGATGTACTGTATTTAAAAGAAATATCCTGTATACAGGCTGTTCATCACTCATGAGCTTTATTAGAACATCTCATGATTAACTGAAAGTGATGCCATTAGTGAATTTTCTAAGGGCACTCAATTATGTTTATCCACAAAACAGTACCAACCACAAGAGTTAATTTCAAAATAACAGAATTTAATAAAAAATGTGTTTGAGTGCATGTGAAATGTAGGATAGACTCATTTGCTCTGGTGGAGCAAGTGGCAGGTTGGCCCACAGTTAGTGAGAGGTATCAAATTATTGCCAAGTTCACTACCAATTACCAACAGTGTGATTTAACCCACTGGATTCTGCAATATTGAACAAGTCAAATCTATAGTGCTTTACAAGGTACTACGAGTAGTTACAAATGACCAAGTAGTTCCAGAATATATATGAATCAAGGATTATATGAATAGTGATCACTTATATACGAACAGGCTGCTTACTGTTAATAAACCAGCCTATCATGTACATGCCGTTCTTCCACACCTGAATCTCAACAGCTGTGGGAGAAAAATCAAGAAGATGGGCCAGATGCCCTCAAGGTCTTCACCACACTTTGAAAAAACTAAGCATATACTAGCAAATAAAACACTGAGTCCAGATGAGTTCAGATGTGAGCAGAGTTTACTGTTAAATCAAACAATACAGCAAAAACGAGTTCTTCCATGGAACAACTGATCATACAGTGTACAGGTCTCGCCTTTTATACCCTTCTGTTACCCCTCCTTCTGTATGTCTTAGAGCAGGCACCACCTTTTGACCTTGAATTGTTATCTCTTGCAGACACAATTGTTTTTCTTTTTAGCCAATTCCCCTTGCTCAGTAAATAATTGTGTCAAATGCTTGGTGATTTCCAAGTCCCAAAGGCCTGGCATCATTGGATCAAAAACAATAGTGTCTGTTCACAGCTCTTTCTGTATTTTTAAAAAACATGTTGCTCTGCCTGTTCTGTGCTGCTGGCCATACTTCTCCTGCACATTCTGTTCTTTTATGTATCCAACCATGTTCACTTGCCGTCTCTGATTTGTTACATTATACTTGTTACATTTTGTTTGTGAGCATCAGGCTATGTCCTGACTTGACTCTACAAGCTGTGTCCTGACTTGACCTTCCCTACAGCAATACAGCTTCACTACCAGTGATTTGACTACATTGATTACTCAAAACATTAATTATTATTTCCCACACAGCCTTGCAAGCATCAGAGCACTCTTGTTTGGATATTGTTCCTTCATGAATCAGATTGTTTCAACTTTACATGCTCTCCACATTTTCCCCCTGGTCATGTGCATCCCCCCCTGCAATGGTTCTGCGTCCCCCTAGGAGGCCCCACCCGGCACCCTGCCTTACCAATACTTACTACTTTTATGGTAATTTTTGTGTTAAGTAAAGTAGAGCATCATCCAACCACACTGATATGTAGCAAGTGAGTTTTTTTTTACTGAGAATGACAGACCCAAGCCAGAGACAGCAGTATTCTCACACAAGATTCGAATCATCATATTCAGAGCACATTTACATTAATATTCACATATATATGTCACATTATTAGCTACACAGCCATACTAGATGCTAACTAGCTAACTCTACATTGTGCAAATTATCGGGTCCATCACTCATAACTGTTGCCGAATAATTTTTCTATATTCTGGGTGAATGGACAGTATGTACATCCTCCACCAGCATGTTCCCCTCAAACTGCACCATGAACATCAACAGGTGAAAGTGTCTATCTCATGGTTCCCCAGGCATTGTGACTGTAGAATAGAGAGTCTCCTCTGCTGCTGGAGGATGGGTGGCACCCTGAGGCCCACTGATAGAGGAGTAGTCACAGGCTGAGGGGCCATTTTTATTTGTGTCAGGAAGTGCATTCCCGTCTGTCGAGTCCTTGTGGAAATCGACGCTGGCATAGTGGAGCTGGTATGCGGCAGGGTTGACGGTGGCATAAACAGACGGCAGCACGTCTCCTGAGCTTGCCTGCTGGTTCCGCATCTGAATCTCCTCATAGTTGTGATCTCCATGATTTCCCTGCAGAGGAGAAGTGGAGCGGTGTGACAGATGCAGATGTTGTACTCATATGCAAACTCATAAACACAGAAACATACACACCTCTGTGTTATGTCCAGAGTTTGTCCTCTCCTCTGATGATCCCCCTGCAGCACAACACACTGAGAAATAGAACATTTGAATAGATGTCAACAACAAGATATTTTTAATCTCTCTGCATTCAAGGTCACTCCTCACAGTCAAAGTCATGTGCAAGTTAAGCTTTTCATTTCAATTTGAAAAATTTCAGAAGTTTACTTTGATGGACTACCAACAATGTTTTTGCCAATTAAAGGAGAATTCAAGACTGGTAGAATACAAATACATGTAAAAGTATGTGTGTGTATGTGTGGGGGTTTGCATGTTTTTTTAAGAATATGTTGGACAAATTGTTCATCCCTCACCTTGTGTCCTGGGGAGTTTGTGTATGCACAGTATAAGTACAACCACAAGTATCAGTAACAATGCCAGACACACTACCACTCCGGCAATCATACCTGCAACCAAGAGACAACAGCTGAAACTGCTGAAGAATACATGCTGTCAGCTGAGGTTCGTTGTCCTCAGGATTCATGCATAAAGGAGAGGTTGTGTCAGTGTGTGTTTGTGCAGTACAAGTGTTTGTATATTTAGGGAGGTGTGAAAAGCAGCTATATGTTAGCAGTAATCAAAGTGATGAGGTCACCTATGTTTAGATGGTCAGGGGTTTGGCCTGCTTCTGTTTGTTCTTTCACAGATGATTTAGATATAGGCACTGATGTTGTTTTTGCCTTCTGGGCTGGAGGGTCTGATCTTTTGGTTTTGGTGTGTCTTTCAGCTGTGTGAGGGTAAAAAGCCAAATGATTAGAGATGTGGCGAAAGGCATAAGTGAAATTACAGCATGCAAAAAACGCAAGCACATATATGTTCTTAATGCAGGAAGCGCTCCCATCTCTGTTTTCACCTTCTCTTTGTTCCCACTCCAGGTTCTGTACTCCATCACTCATTATAGTACTTTCTCTTATTCTTTTCATTCAGAAATAGTCAGTGGTGGAAGAAGTATTTAGATTATTTACTTAAGTAAATATACAAATACTCCTTTACAAGTAAAAGTCCTGCATTCAAACCCTCACTTAAGTGAAGTACATAAGTATTGGCAACAAAATGCACTTAAAGTATTAAAAAGTACTGGCTGTGCAGCAGAATGGTCCTTGTCAATGTTATATTAATACATTAATACCTTATACTATTTATGGTTGTTATTCAATGTATTTACATTCTGTAGTAGTTTTCATCATTAGTGGCACAGTCCGCCATTCCCACCCTGGATTCAAATTGCCTACATACACATACCTGCAAACATGAGTTTGTTTGGCTGCACTATAAAAAGATACACCAGTTGCTTTTCTTCTTCTGTATTTCTGACAAAGTGGCTGCTCAAGGAGTGTTGGCTGTTTTATTAAACCGCACTAGCTGTTACCACGGTAACCATGGGTGTCGCCAAATCAACCAGGCCTGAAATCTTAAGGACTACAACTTTAATGTTGCAGCTGGTCGAAAGTGAGCCAATCTTAACAAGTAGTTGTATCTGTAACCATGTGCACACTTCTGTAAACTGATCATACAGTATGTTTTGTATGTTAAATCTTAATTTGAAAAATAACTGTAGCTGTCAATAAATGTAGTTGAGTAAAAGTATAAAGTAGCAGAACATGGAAATACTATCTCAAAATTGTATTAAAGTACAGTACTTGAATAAATGTACTTAGTTACATTCCACCACTGGCAATAGTTGCATTGCTTTTCTAATTTACTGGCTACTGGATTGCTCTCTCTTTCACACTCTCTCTTTTTTTTATTATTTTTCAGTTCAGTTATGCAGCTGTGTGAGACAAAAACACTCCTTTTTACTAAGTGAATAATAATAACCTGCAAAGTTACTGTACTATTACTTACTAACTATTCATCAACAGCAGCACATTCTTCTTTTGATTAAATAATTGTACTGCATTTGTTGCATAGGTACAGAGTGAATAAGGTATTCTTGTGTTAAAGAATAACACAAAAGTGCTCAGTGTACTCACCTACAGAGAGGAGGATTTTGATGTATTTAGCATGCTGCCATGTCCTGTCAGAGCCACACCAGTACGCTCCAGAGTCAGCTGTGCTCACATTTTTGATGTTCACATAAAAGTACTTTAGTCTCTTGTTATCCCTTATATTAAACCTGCCGTTGACCACATCTTTGTCCTCTTTTGTTGTATGTATGAGCTCCTCACAGTTGAAAGGATTCACCCCCTTGCACAGGAATTTCTCATTGTCCTTATGGCTGCCTGGATAGGAACAATTGATATACACAGTGTCCCCAGTTTCACAAGTTTTTGTCGTTGGTGTAATCTCATCCCACTCTGAAAAAATAGAGATCAATGTAGCTATTTTTCTGCAAACCAAATTATATTTTTCTGCTGAAATATGTTTTTTATGTATATAAGCTTTGTGTTGGTTTTGAATCAGGATGATTAAAAGCAGATCGATACTCACTCAAGACATGCAGGTGGATCTGAGTTAAACACGCAGTGGACTTGCTGTTAGATCTTTTCATAACACACTGGTATCGCCCAGCATCATCCAGGGTCAGTGTGGAAATGGTCACATTGTAGACGCCTTGCTGTTTGTCGTCCCTCAGAGAAAACCTGTCTTTTTTTGTGTAATTTGAAGTGTAAGTTGATATCAGGTTTGTGCAATGAAAGTTTCCATCCTCTCTGCAGAAGCTTCTGATGTCGCTTTCTTCTGCTCTTGGATACTTGCAGTTGATGGTAACAGAGCCTCCATGATAAGCCGTCTGGCTCACTGGTGTGTTGTCACCTGCCAGAGGGGTTGAAGCATGACTGAGTATGAAACAGAAGGCAAACGTTTATATAAATCTAATTGTCTCACATTCCAATACATGAAGGTTCCTGTCCACACCACACACGGCTGTTTTCTGGACGATCATGCACAGAATCTGTCTTTGTCAGGAGGAAGTATTCTGATTTTTTACTTAATATATGCATTCAAAGTCTTACTTAAGTGTTAAGTGTACAATATATTTATCAAAAGAAATACAGTATCAAAATGAAAAGTACTTGTTATGCAGAAATATGGACACCTGTGAAGGTTATTAGTATTTCTCTATAACATTGAATATTAATAACTAAATAAGCAACAATCAGGGTTCAAAAAAACACCTTGAGCTATTATTAATTAAGAAATGAGAACTCGAAACTTTAATTACTCTGCGTCATCAGGACAGTGTGCATGTGGTGTGATCAGATTTGATTGACAGTAACCAGACAACCCACCAACTGTCATCAGATTCTGGTTCAAATGTTGCTAAATCCTGATTGGTGCATGGAAGAACGTGACGTCACTTTTTTCTAACGGAGCCCCGCCCACTTCAAACCAGTGAGAGGAACACAGAGAAATACAGAACAAAGAAATCTCTCATGTGAAATAACCAAAACTGTTGAAAGTTTTGAAGGCAATAGAGTGTGTATAAAGAATCGCCCTCCATCACTCACAGTAAGAAGCTGATTGAGAAAATACATTTTCAGGACCTTTAATGACACATTATACATTCATTTATACATATTAATAAGTATTATGACACTGGTGCAGTTTGTTACAATGAAGCTAATTTTAACCACTATACAGTCTATACACCTGGATAGTTTAATCTATAACTCATCATATTTCATCATATTTTATACGCTGATTACATGTTTTGAATGTAAATACATTAACTGCAAAGCAACTAGTGTCAGATAAATGTTGTGGAATAAAAAGTACATTTTTCTTTGCACGGTTGTCGAGTAGAAGTATAAAGTAGCAGAAACGTAAAGAACAAGTACCTCAGAGAATGTACTTTCCATGGTCTTTGTGCTGCCACGTATATGATTTTCTAGCCATTATTTTATTTTGACATCCAACAAGCTAGCGTGTTTTACATCGTCATTGTACTTACAGGTAATGCTGACAGGTCCTCCTTTGTTTCCTGTCACAGGCAGTAAACTCACACTAGCTGTCATAAAAAATACAAGAAAAACCTTTTATTTCATCATAACACCATCAACAAGTTTTTGCCAAAACATGTTTCACACTCATCAAACAATATAATTACCTGTCAGTAAGTAGATGATGACTTTTAGTGATATCGCCATTGTCTCAGTCCAGATTTTTCCAGTTTACTATAGTTAAAATCCTACTTTATCAAATATTGAGCAAAATTTCTGTACTGTCATTCGTCATGACATCAGGGGACTCTACTCTGATCTTTCTGTTTTATTCTTCCTGTCACACCTTGTCTCTCTGCAAAATAATACTGTATCAACTTCTGCTTTCCAGCACATAACTTGAAACATTTGCATTTAAGAATGAGGATGTAGGTTTTTTTATGCACATTGAAACTGAGAGACCAAAGAGAAAGAGAGATAGAGAGAAATTGAGAGTGAGAGTGTTGACTCACATTCAGAGTAATTATACACCAGGTGCATCTCACAATCTCTTCATCTGTTTATACATAAAACCAAATATAGTTGTACTATAATGCCCCTCTTATCTAATATAATATAAAATAATTATAATACCAGCTATTTATATCCAGACTGCAGGTATCTGCCTGTTATGTGATGAGATGTGCTCTTAACAGAAGGAGGGATAGCAGCGCAATGGAATATTCAAAACGTGCTTTAATGTACGATTAAAAACCTGTATGAATGTACAGTATGATCCTCGTATTGTGTGTGTACCTGGAAGAAACAAAGCAAAACACTTGACTTTGATAATATCCTATTTCCAAAAAGTGCTTTTAAAGTGAGCATCTCTTCTTTGTGCCCCGCAGCTTCATTTCCAGTAAAAGAATTTGACAGTACAAATTTTGATTTAACCCCTTCAGACCCAGGCTCAATTGTAATGTAAAATTATAAATATTCATGACTATTAGCCAAACAAAATGCACTGTTTTAAAATGTGACTTTTTTTGACTGTCCTACTAACAAAGTAGACTCTAACTAACCAATAAATGACAAGTTATGACATAAAAATTGGCAGGTGACAGCAAGACAAACAGACTAAACAGGAAGTGAAGTAAGGAATGAGGAGTTCACCTTTTAGATATTAATCAATATCCATGCAGTCCTCACTTTCTTGACGTGGGTATGACATTGGCAACATATACTACGTTCATCATATTAAAAGTTAATTTTCTTTAATGTGGAGAATACAGGATGCTTTTGATGATTAAATGTCCACTACAATGGAAATCAAGACTAGAGTGACATAAAAAGTTGCATGATGACAACATTTATCTGATTCTTTATAACCTTATTACAGTCAATTAAATCAGAAAATAAATGGTAATATTAGATTATATATGACTTCTAAGAGGATTTATGGACGTTTATTCACGATGGACTTCAGATATCCTCAGAACAATGATGTCCTCAGAAAGTGCAAGTCACACTGAATCTAAAAATGCGTATTCAGATGTGACATACACATTTTGATGCACCTGTTCCTCTCACCTCACACAGTATCTGTGACTCATGTCTCTCCTTCCGCTGCCCCACTTTATCTCTCAAACGCTCCCCTGGGGAGGCCTCCAAATGAAGTCAGTCAACCTCTAAACCAATGAGTATTCATTACGTAATGTGCCAACCGAGATGTTCAACTTGACCAAGATATTTGCAATGTGGGTTTAAGAACTTTACCACATACTGTATGTTACATCCCATTGGTCTTTGTCTGTTTCCTGTTTTATTTTGAAATTCTAACCTGTCTTGTCATTTCAGTTTCAGTTCATTGATTATCCACACCTGCTCCCCATTACTCACTTGCCACTGATTCCCTCATCAGCCACTTCCCTACTTATACCAGTCCCTTACCTTTGTTCTGTGTCGGTTCATCCAGGTTTCTTTGAGTCCTGTTGTCCATGTTTCTGTCTTGCCTTTCATATGAGTATTCATACTCATACTCATTCATACTCATACTTCTGTCTGTGAACCTGGAGCTGCCAGTTGCCTGTTGCCTGACCTCCTGCCTGCCTACCTGTATCTAAGCTATTTTGTTAAATAAATCATTGAACTGCATCCAGTCTGCCAGTGTTGTCTGCACTTGGGTCCCATCCCTGCTAACAACATAACAACATAGATGGTTAAAACTATATGAAAATGTATTATGAAGTTTAAAGTGAGACTATAGCAATAAAGCAATAAAACACCCTTGTTCAATTCATACACTCAGGGGTTCTGCTGCTAAAGCCTTGGTTTGTCTTAGCTATTTTCATGTATATATATCACCGTATCATCTGCATACATTTTGACGTCAGCTCCAATACATGCTGAAGGCAGATCATCGATGTACAAGCTAAAGAGGAGTGGACCTAGAATAGAGCCCTGGGGCACTCTGACATTTTCTCTAAAGTTAGAGGCTGAATTAGGACTGTTGTAAGACTTTCTAAACAGGGTGTAAAGCTTGGTAAATGTTATTCAGTGTATTGGAGGAAATAGTGTGGCACAGAAACATGTAACATGATGGAAGAATTAAAATTTTAAATGTTCCGAGCTTTGTATTTAATTTTTATTTCCACACATAAAACAAGTGAATGTAAAGTGATAAAATAATTCAATGAATGAATAAAAGAACACAGATGAATGGATGAATGATTGACAAACTAATAAACACACAGAAATGGTTATACAAAACAACAATAACACCAGCAGGGACTATGTTTTTGGGTGTCTGATGGTGGCGTACACCTCAGAGGGTCCAGCAGCTGATCTGGTCTGTCTCCTGGGCTGGGCGGCTGCCTCTGTGTTGAAGCAGACTGTGGAGTAGAGCAGATGGACGCCCTCACTGATGTGTTGCTCTCCAGCCTCGGCGGAGAGGCTGCTGACGCTGCTGACGCTGCAGATGTTCTCCTTGTGCTGATTGATTTTTCGTGCAAAAGCATCGTCCTGCAGACAGTAACGGATTGAGCTGTTGAACATGGGATTAGCCAATCGATGTGTGGGCGCCTGGACCTCTGCGACTGGTCACTGCTGCATACATGCTGTCAGATGAACTGGTGTTGACTGATGGGTCCAATTCTCTTAGCTGACCCTGGCTGTGATTCTCCTCGTATATGCTGTTGAACTGCTGGAGGACACACACTGTGTTGTATAAAGGCCTTGTAAATAATCATAATCATGCACACAACACACAAAAAAATTCTCACCGTACTGTTTGTGTTGATCATTGGACTCACTGCATGTCCAAACGCTGCTGGGATTAACACAGTGAGGATTAGATTTTACACAGCCAAATTGTTTAATCATCTGCCATAAAATTCCCCTGATTTGCAATCAGATAATTATTGGGTAAATACTATTGTTGCAGGGACATGCACGTTAGATTGAGATCACTTACCTCTTGCTTTATCATGTCTGTGTTTCTTGAGTGTAAAGTACAAAACTACCAACAGACTCAGCAGCAGCGCAGCAGCAGCCACAGCGAAGTACAGCTCCTTTACTGGCAGTGGTGGTAACACTTGAGCGAAAGGTAATACCATATTAAATACAGCGCATGCTCAAAGCAAATACTGTAAAAAGATTTATAAGAAATAAAGACTGGAGCCTAAATGTCTTGTCTGTCTGCCTGTTGAGTTTCATTCGACAGAAATGTTCATTTCAGGGACAAAAACTCCAAAGCACTCTTTAATTTATCATGACTGTGCTTATTCTTACTTCCATTCAGTACAAATATAAACTTGTGGAAAACATTTAGCATTTATATAACAAACTACAGTATTCAGCCCGGAGCATACATTTTCCGTTTTTCTAACCTTCCAGATAGAAAACCCTGAAAAGGAAACAGGTGACATAACAGCTGGCAATGCATTTAGCCAATGCACACAGATGAAAACAACTTCCTGATGATTTAAAACCTGCATTAACTGATATTTATATATTAATATTTTTTATTTACACATTATACATATTTTAATTAACATTTTAGTTTAGTTCATTTAATTTTCCTCTTTGTTATGTTTTTAGATGTTTTAATGCTTTTCTTTGCCTTATGTAACTTACGTAAAGCACTTTAATTTTGTGTGTTTGAAAGGTAAAGTAGAAATAAACTTGCCTATCATGAAGACTGACCACCAGATGGCCTCCTTACCAAGACAATTTATTCTGTTCTTTTTAAAGTGGGCTAAGACTCAGATAATCCCCAACAAAGAGAACACATTCCTTGGTATATTTTAACTAATATGCATGTCAGATTGTTTCAGATTTTTCCTGAATAAATGATTGTGTGTGATGGATGTGTTACCTGTATGCACATCTTCAGGTGGCGTGGACCACTGTGTTGTACTACTGGCACTCTCTGTCACCAGAAAACACACTGACTATCAGCATATATTTGTTTACACAAATAGCTAGAGGATGTATATATGAATCTCCCTCTAAAACACATTCCTGACCACAATGTGTTACATGCAGTTGAAATAACCTGTAGTTCTTGCTGATTGCTGCTGACTCCTGGTGATGGCTTGAACTGTGGTTGAAATGAGAGGATTCGAGGTGACAAGTGAAGGTTTGAAAGGTGCAGGAGCTGTCAAAGAGCAACAACAGGGGTTCAGAAGGGAAGAATGAATAAAAGTGCAGTAATAAGTAAGA
Source organism: Macquaria ambigua (assembly GCA_008360985.2). Lineage (NCBI taxonomy): Eukaryota > Metazoa > Chordata > Actinopteri > Centrarchiformes > Percichthyidae > Macquaria > Macquaria ambigua. The sequence continues at coordinate 36,561 of VMKM01000693.1, read as the reverse complement.
AAAATAGCTAGAGTTAGAGAGAGAATAGCTAACTTTGACATACCTTTGTAGACTTTGAGCTTGATTTCTGTTTTAGGATCAAACGCGGATGTATCTATTTCACACCAATACGTCCCGCCATCATTGAGGTTCAGGTTATGGATGGTCACATGCAGGATTCTTCTTGTGGTATCATCCCAGAGATAATATTTCCCTTTTTGTGTCCTCTCTTTGATCTTTTTAGCAGTGGTTTCAATGAGAATTGTCCTTGTACCATAATCTCCTATACAAAAATATTTAGGATATGTTTCATACCAAGAGTCATATGGGCAGGAGATGTTAACCAGTCCTCCCTCCTGGGCTGATAGATGTATCTTTGATTGTTGGCATCTGACTGCTTCAAAACAAAAATAAACACAGATTATTTTTTGTATTTACCAAAAATATGTCTGTTTTTCAAAGGACGTCACCCTTTAACTGTATGTCTTCAAAAGAGATGATATTCAACCATTAATTATATTCAAAATGGCTCAAAAAAAACAAATGTTCTCATCAGTACAATAAAGGATATCAACAGTGTAAAGAGATCATTTTAAAGTTGCAGCTCACCAGAGAACAGCCAGATGCTGAGAAGAAGCATTTTCTTCATTGTGATCTTTGTTAAATTCTCTCTCACCTCATGTTTTCCTTAGCGTCTTCTAGTTTCTCTGCCCTTCACCAACTCTCAGACCACTTCACTGAGTCTAAATTCAATCTAAGGCTTTCATCCTGTTCAAGAAACATACTGGAGCCCCAAAATGAAACAGGAAGTCTTGAGGTTAATCACAAAAGGTGGGTAAGTTAAGTTAAAGCTGTAGGTGTGAAGCTTGTCCACTTTAGCCTCTGCCTTTGCTCACATCACTTTTTCTGTTTCGATCTCATCCAAGCGGTATGTGTGTATGTACGTGTACTTGTGGGTGTGGACACCCACTTTTCATTCCACTTGTTCACCACAGTCAACCACAAACAGATACTAACAGAAAAAACAAAAATATTTTTACAATGTAAAATCAATATACTAGGGTACAATCTACTGGACATGATGTATAATTTCATTTAAAATTTTTATTTCCACAATTTGAAACATAAATAAATTCAGAATTATTAAAATAATTTATTCACAACAACCTGTGAATTCATCCTTAGAACAGAAATGTGTCTCAGTGGAGGGTATTGGCTGTTTAGCTTAACACAAACTCTTACATTAGAGGAAGATACTGCACTTAACAGTGAAGATGGTCAGCACTGAGTTGAGACATTGCAATAGACTGTTGATTCATCTGTTGATATGTGGTGAACAGTGGAGTATGTAACCGCTGCAGCATGAGGTGTGACAGTGCTGCAGTCTGTATGTTTGTTGAAGCTAACAGCGGAGTAGAAGAGGCTTTCTGGTATGATATGAGGCTCTGAAGAAACGGTGACATTGGAGTAAATATTGTCTGCGTGATCTCTGCTGGTATCTTGGTGCTGAGCGGACACCGAGCTGACGACGCTGTTAGTTTCTTGATCCTCATTGGCTGTGTGCGCATCTTGTTTCTGACTGGATGGTGTTGCGTAAACCGTGTCATGGTCCTTTCCTGTGTGGAGAGTGGTGATACATTTTTTACTTTCACTTCCTGAAAACAATCAATAGAGTAAATTGTCGCCCATTTCTCCATTACTGATTTGTCATTGCATGATCCATTTTTGCATTATATTCTTCCCCAACATTTTGTCTCAACTAGAAAATGATTGGAGACATTTTAAGTGTGCTGCTTAGAGCATGTCAAGTCAATTTTCTTCATATAGCCCAAAATCACAAATTTGCCTCACAGGCTTTATAATCTGCACAGCATATGACACCCACTATCCTTAGACCATTGACTCAAATAAGGAAAAACCCCTCCAAAAATCATTTAACAGGGCAAAAAAATGAAACTACAAGAAGAGCAACAGAGGAGGGAGACCTCTTCCAGGACATACAAACATGCAATAGATGTTGTGTGTATAGAATAGACTGAAGTGACAATAGTAAAAATTACAAAATGTAATGCTTACACATTAGCTACCACTTTGTACTTTTAAAGTGCTAAAATGTTGCTAATTGTTAGACGTGTTGTAGATGTTTGCTAAGTAGCTGATAAGGTGTTAAATGTGTTTCCAGTGCGGTGGCTAGTTTTGCTGTGGTTGTTGGTATGTATCTGCCATGGCTTTAAGAGCAGTTCCAATAGGGCTTTGCAGTAATTGGTTTTTAAGTTGTTGCTAGTGTTCAGCATGGTTGCTATGTGGTACAGTAGCTATTTGGTTGCTAAGTGGTTTCGAAGGTGATAGCTATGGTAGGTGCTAGGCGAGTTGCTAGGTGGTTGCATGGATGTATTAAGAGAGCTGGATACGGTGCCACCACTCAGCCTTGTTGCCAATTTGTCCCAGTGGCCACTCGCGGTACTGCAACGGAAAAAAATCTGCTGCGGCCCAAAAAGCATTTTCCCCACAGACCACCATTATAAAACGTTTATAAGACGTTTGTAAAACCTTAACTTACACACATGGTGAGCAATTTTCACTAAAGTGACTGGCCGCCATCTTTGAGTCCGGTATCTATCCTATTGTTTGTAATGGTTGCTAAGTGGTTACTAGGTGCATGAGATAGTTGTTACGGTGAATCCGAGTGTTTTCTATCATGAGTGTTTCAAACTGCCATCATATTCTAAAAATATTATTATATGAGTGTGTTAGTTTTATACCCAAAGATGCGCTGATGTCTCTGTTTCGATGTCTGAAGAATATTAGAAGGAACGTTGCCAGAGCCAGCACAACCACCCCGAGACCTGCTCCGATATACACCAGCTTCTCTGAAAAAGAGACAACATCATGTCTCAGTGATGATGTATTACTCAGGACTTTGTCTCTCACACACATACATATGTACACACAACCAGACAGTTGCTTACTAGAGGATGAAGCATTTGTATTAATTGCCTCATTTGAATTTGATTGCGGCAAGTCACTGTCAGGGTCCTTTGTGTTTCCTGAAAGAAAAAAGAAAGAAGTAATTATGTTAATTTTGTTCCTTCTCTCTCAGTCACATTTAATCTGCAGTGTTAGTGTCTCATTTCTTTCCTGTAATGACTGTCTGTGGTGAAAAAGAGAAGATCAGTTTGAGACAGACTGGGTTGTGAAATATTGGTCGCATTTAAGTGAAAAGGAAAGGGAACAAAAGTCAACAAAGTAGTGAAGAATTACAACGTCACATACAGTGCTGAATCAACTCACCCACTATGACTGTGAGGGCGACTTTTTTGTAAGTGTCAAAACCAATTCTCTCTATTCCACACCAGTAAGTTCCTGAGTCATCCTCTGTCAGATGAAAGATGGTCACGCTGAATGTGTTTCCTTCATCTGTAATACTGTATTTGACATCTGAATCTTCCTTCCTGTTTCTGCTACTTATTAGGATGTCTTCACTTTTACACGCTCCCTTGCAGAAATATTTGACGTTGGAAAATGCATTGATGTGAGAGCATTGTATTTTGATCTCCTCTCCCAACACTCCAGTTACCGACATAGCTTCAGTCTCCCACAACCCTGCGTAAAACACATAGACAGCAACAAAGGTCAGATCTTCATTCGGTTTGCAGCCAGCTGTTGACCTCACTTGTTACACTACATTTTTTGAAAACTCTCATACCAACCTGATCCTGATACCAACTTATCCTGATCTTTAAAGAAGTGGCTCACAAATGCTTTCTGGCCCCCGACACAGGTTGTACGTGTCTGTGAGTTGTTGGCAGTTCATTCTGTTTTGATTGTTTCATTTGAATAATTTTTAGGTAAAACTATACAGTATTTCACAAGAAAAAAAAGCAGATATTCGAGAAGTCTGTAAGAAGAACCAGAATTTTGTGTAGTATGTTTTGTATTTTTTAACCTCAAAAACAACAGCAAGCCAGTAGGAATGGGAGTCCGAAGGAGCTGCTGGGCCCCCTGATGAAATCAGGAAGGGTGAATTTAAAAAAAACAAAACGTCCACCTGAGAAAACTCAGAACCACAAAGACACCAAACATTCAGATAGAGGAAGAGAGACAAAGCGACAAAGTAATTAATCTCGGTAAATTTACCTCCCAGAAGAACGGCCAAAATGAGGAAAATCATCTCCATGCTACTGATTCGATTCGTACGTCTGTCACGTTCCTTTGCCTTTTCTTAGCTCACCCTCATTTCACGTCTTTGTAATTCTCTCCAAATGAATGACAGCTCTGCATTTGTCATAGGTTCCTCTTTGTTGTTGCACTTCCTATGTTTAGCCAGCCTCCTCTGTCTAAATCTCCCTCCCAAACCACTTAAACCATGTTGGAAAACATGACTCCCATCTCTTGCCTGTCTTACAGTGAATGTTTAAGATCAATTAGGCCGGTAAATAATTAACACAAGGACACCCTCAGATATTACCACTTGGTTTATTATGGTGAAATATATCATAAAGCAGAGACAGACAGTGGTTAAAACATCCAGTTTGCTCTGATTTTGTTAACTCTGACAGCTTGAGTTAAGAGTCCTGCTCAGACTGTAGTATCTCTTTATCAGTCTTTTCTTTTGTTCGTGCCGTCCAAAATGGTGCATGTTCCTCTAGAAATAACAAAACACAGCAAAAACTAACACTATAACTACTTGACTTACTAAAGGTCCTGAATCGTTAACTTTTAAATTGGCCAATGTCCCTTCAACTCTTTCTTCCATCCATACACAGTAAAGTTGATTACAACCTGGATTTTATTGTTGCCATTTTGACCATCATTCCTATCAATAATAATAACACATTACTTGTTATAAGTTAATTGGTGAGATCTGGGAACACAGCTACAAGAAAACAAAGGATAACAATAATGTATAATAAAGTAATAATAATGTAATAAAGTTACAGACTTTCTGTCAGACTTTGTTGTGATAAAGTCACTTCAAAAATAAGACCCAAATCGTAATGAACCCGGAATGATCCTTTAACAGTATCAACAGTTAATCTGCTCTTTGACTGCCAGAGATCCATCTTTAGGCCCGTTGTTTCCATGAAGGCTGTGATAGACGTGCTCCTCTAAACGGCTGAGATCCAGATTTTGGTACTGGCAGAAGTGCCCTGGTACATCCACATCAACATATTCACTGAGGCCGAGAGTGACAGTGGACTCCCGGTGCTTTGATGTGAAGTGGGCGCAGAGGTCAGGTGGTGGTGGCGGTAAAGCAGAAAGATCAGCGCAGTCTGGAGCTGAACTGCTGCAGCGGAGTTCAGGTTCAGTTATTACACCAGGCATCATTGTCTCGTAGTCAGATGATGTCTGTGGGATGAACACAAACCTGCTGACAGTGAACTGCTTCTTGCATGAGAAATCACATTATTTTCTATATGCAAATGTGTTAGTGTTTACAGGACAATGTGGTATTTTCAGAAGGCAAACTACAGCCATGCTAGTGGCTCTGTGAGGCACATTGTTGTTTTGAGCTAAATGTTAACGTCAGCATGCTAACGTGCTCACAATGACAATGCTAACATGCTCATGTTCAGCAGATATAATGTTTAATATTAGCATGCTAAATCTGGATTTATACCGTAGGCTACTGCGAAGATTATGTGCGCCTCCTATATAATTTCACTACACGTCGAGGCTACGGCATCAGCGGAGATACCATGTAAGGACTGCAGGAACTGTGATTGGCTGCTTGTGTTTCCCCCCGTATGTTTCTGATGTCGGTGGAGTTTGTTGAGAGGGAGGACAACATTGAGGAAGTTAAAGAAAGGCTTTCAGGAGTCTTCTCCTTTTCAGTAAGCATCTAACAAAGCGATTGCACTGCAAACCTTCTGCTCTGTATGAATGAATGGACGTAAGCACAGCGATTGCAGAGTCAGTAATGAAAAATATAGAAGAAATAACATCATAAGTTATGTAACTCCAGTTCTGTAAAACTATGCGTGTAGCTCACCTGCGCTCTGTATCACGAGTAAATGAAAGTCTAGTGTTATGGAGGCGATATCAACGACTGAAATCTGAAAAATCAAAACCAAAGCTGTAGGTACCTGTGGTGGGACTCCTGTGAAGCCCTTGTGTTGACTATAAATCCAGCTTAACACTTGCTAATTAGCACTAAACACAAAACACAGCTGAGGCTGATGGGAATGTCATTAGTGTTGCAAATATTTAGTCATAAACCAAAGTATTGGACAAATTGACATTTTGACATGTCGGCGCTAGATAAAAAGTCCGAGGATCATCAAACTTATTACAATTCATTCTGAGGGGGACATGAATGTCTGCACCAAACTTTCATGCCAATCCATGCACTAGTTGCTGAGATATTTCAGTCTGGACAAAAGTGGTGGACTGACCGATGCTGCCATCCCTAGAGCCATGCTGCTAGTGAGGCTAAACATTTCTGTCGTGGACAAACCTCTCTATTCTGGTGTGGGCCTGATCTTCGGTGTTTAACAGCCAGCAGAAGACAGAGTGTAAACAGACACACACACAGTATCGCTGCCACACACATCACTGCAGTCAAGTACAGCGGCAGGTGGAGCTCTGCAGGAGAGAACAACAACTGAAGTTTACCTGGCAGAGGATTCACTCACACACACACAAAATTATGAATACTATGAATACAGATGGACACACACACACACACACACACACACACATATCACTCACTATCCATTGTGAGGTCCTTTGTAAAGATGGGTTTTACTGGAAAACAGAAATACAAAAAAAAAAAAACTACTTAAATACAAAAATAAAATAAACACACACAGAGCTATGTGATGTACTGTGTAGTAGGCAGATCTTACTTACTGTAGCGTGTGAGATTTGAGATTTGAAGGTTTGCTGTTGTTGAAGGGCAGAAAAAAAATAATTTGTTTACAAAAACTTACAAATGTGCAGTTGTAATATATACTAGCATTTATATAGAAAGAGAAAGTTCAGAAAAGAGGAACATGTATGGGAAACGTAACACTGCTTAGTTCTCATTTAGAGTATGAGCGGCCTGACATTTTTAGATTGCAATCACCAGGTGGACAGAAACTATACAGCATTTGTCTCGTAAGCTACCAGAAACCAGACTTTATTATATGCATGTGGATGACATGTGCTTAACAGAAGACCACATATAAGCAGTTAACATAGTAATCCTGTGCTGTGTTATGACATACTGTACCTCGGGAAACATTCAGTTGTATGAAACTGATATGATCACGGCTGTAGCTGATATCCACCCCACACTGGTACGTCCCGCTGTCCTCTGAGGCGAGTTTGTCCACCCTGACGATGAAGAAGGCTCCGGTGGTGTTGTCGTACAGAGAGAAACGTCCGTTTCTCACCCACTGGTTGTGTTTGTCTGCCCATATCAGGTGACTGGAGGACACATTGTCATCATTGTCCTGGCAGAAGTACTTAGCATTGTTTTTCTGCCCGTCTGCATATACACATCTGAAGTCAAATCTTTGACCTTCCACACCAGAAACAGCTGTGGTTCTGACACTGATCAGAGCTGCCAATCAGAATAAGCTGTGTTAGAATCAGAGTCATGTACTCGTGTTTTGATAAACAGTTTAACTCAACTGAAGTCTATTAGATCAGCTTTAAAAGTCTAAATGCATAGCATGCAGCCCACCTTGGATTTGTAGTATAGTAATGATGACCATTGTAGTTGTTCTCCATGAGATCCAGATCGTTCCCATCACTCCCAGTTTACCTTCAGTCCGCACACTCAGGTCCTTCCCCAGCTGCACAGTGGGGCAGCAACCTGGACTAAAGATTGTGTAGGTGTGTTCAGTCTGGTGCTTTCGTGTCCATGTGTTTAAACCTCTTCCTCTTTCATGAACAAACCAGTCCACACATAACCTTCAACCTATGAAAGTGAAATCACGTCGGCTTGTGTGCCTCAAAAAGTGAATTTTATGGATGTTCATAGCCTATTTTTTTACCGAAAATGATGAAGGTTTAATTCACTGCAATCCCATCCTCCTCTGTAATCCACTTGAGTCATCACAGACTGTACTTGTGCTAACCCAAATGTTGTTATTACTGATCTGTAAAGCATAAATAAATGATATATTAACAACTATATGTATAATGTGAATGGTTTAGCTTGTAGTGACAAACCCACAGAGAATTATCCCCAGGCTCTGCAGTTAGCAGCTGTGTGGAGCGTTTTAGCGTTGTTTAGCTGATTGTTGTCATTTGTACGACCCACAGCTTCACTGTTTTCAATTACTCTCACCACTCTCATATAGCAGCAGCAGGAAGCTGTTTCAGTTTACTTTAATAAACCAACTGTACTCTAACAAACAGACACAGTTAGCGACTAGCTGGTGAACATAGCGGAGCGTTTAGCAGCTAAAGAGGCAGATATTTTTTCCAGGAGTTGGTAGAGACGAACATTGGACTTATATTCGCCAGGTGGCCAGAAACACGACTCTGAATGAATGATAATGTTGCTCTGTGTTTGCTGGATGTGTAAATAGGCAGATGTTTGCTAACACAGCTTGTTCTGCTGCCCTCAAGTGGACCCCCCCCCCCAAAAACAAACAAACAAAATAAAACAAAAACAAACAACCCAATGCTTACATCATATAAACCCTTTATAAAGTATGCTTTATTAAAAAGTGGCACTTGTTATCCTTTGCCGTCTGCTATATCTTAATAACATGCAATACTTGCGTTTAACATTCCACTGACAAGATCATGAAGAGTAATATTTGATTAAAACATCTTTAAAACTTAAACATGAAAGATAAGTTCAGGGCTGATGCCATAAAACATAGGAATACATTTGTTGTGAAAGATCATGAGCAATTAAACACTGAGCTTAGCAAAAAATGAATCAGGAAGTCGACTTCTTTGTTTATTCTTTACACTCTGTCCCTTCTTTCATTACTCTCTTTAAACCCTGCCTCTTGGCTTGTATCCATTCACAAATGTCCCACTTTCTCTCTATTATTCTGTCAGATGGAAATTCAAGAAGCAAGTGTGTCTTCTGTTACATTATCCAAGCAAGTAAGCCTTAAACATCCTTTCTTTCCACTTAATTATAAATTATGATTCATACATTTTGCCCCCTAGTACACACAATATGTTTCACAGTTTTACAGTAATGTGCAGGAAATTATAATTTGGTGGGTAATATCAAAGTTCAGTGCTGTCTGCCACAGTGGCTTTATTGATATGACCACTAGGAGTCGCTAAAGTCACAGCATTTAACACACTACACACAGAGGCAGCAGCCCAAAAGTGCAGATATGTATTTTAAGGTACAGAGAAATCTTATTGCTGCCACTGATCTGTTGAAGCTCCCTCTCCATACTCACATGCCCTCACTAACATTCAAATATGTATATGTATCCTGACATAATCAGCCACAAACAGTCATTATACAATTTGTCACCGGAGGACACTACATTGAGTAACATTCATCCCCTGCGGAGGTACCCTAACCATAACCATAACCTTGGAATTATAAGGTTCCATCTGCGTTCTGAGCAATTTTGAGATATTGAGCTTCAAAGTTTTTTCATTTCCAATAGTTGATACAGACTTGAAAAGTCAAAAAATGCATACAACTTAAAAAAAAAAAAACACCTCACATAATGTTAATACGTTGTCACAATATAAGAATATGTGAATAACTCCGTTTTGACAAAAATGTCAGATAGAACCTTATAATTCCAAAAAATGGAGGTTCACACTAGGTTAACCTTGTGTGGACCAGCTTTTTGTCCTCATTTAGGACACACACACACACACACACACACACACACACACACACACAGTGACCTACATACATGGGGTCTACACAGTAAAAGGAACACTTGTACACTACTGCCCTACAAAGCCAAAATGCTGTACATATTTATATTTTTCTGAAAAAAGAACAAAACTATACTTTCAGTGCTTGAGACTGTGAGGTCGTCCCACCAGTCGTACACTGGACATACAAAGACAAGATTTGCAACAAAGGATTTATCTAACAAGTTCTGTAATTGTGTTGGGTTTAATACATGAGATATTGCTTCACAGGGACACCTCTTATCTGAAGGCAAGTGCTGCAGTTAGGAAGTCAGCTAGGAGACCTTCACGTTTACTGCTTGGAGAAGAAGTCTTTGCTCTTTTCAACATCTGGGATGAAACTGCAAACTGTAGTGACTGCAGAAGCTAATTTACCCACTTCCCTGTAACTGAAAAACCCATTTCGATGTTCCAACATCTTAGTAATTGAGTTTGTGACACTTAATAAATAAGGCAGAAGCTAAGTCTAATTACAGTGAAGAAAACACCAGATAAACTCGCCCTGCTAGCCTAGCTTAGCAAAGTAGCAATAACTGCTGTCTCTGCAGCCTCTGACTCTCGTGGAATTCACATGGTTAAACAACCTTTAAATCACATATTTAAATGTGTTGGTCTATTAAAGTGGCTTCTTAAGTCAAATGGACAAGAAACGAGAAAAAAATGTGCCTGTAGATACTGTGTTTCCCTGCGCCTTTTAGATTGCTCAGTATCTAAATCTCTTTTTTATATTAAGTTTGTGACTGTAAGGGCAAAATTTCTCTCTTCCTTTCCTATTAGATATGTTTAGTTCTCTTTTCCGTTCTTACTAGATGTGTTTAGTGTAATCAAATTTCTCTCTTTAAGTCATATATTTTATTTAGTGTGATAACTTGTTTTTCCATTAATCAGTCTTAATTCTGTACTCTTAAATTATTTCTTTTCTAGGTCATCTCTGTTTTAGGTACACTGGTATCTGGTTGGTTTCAGCAGGAGGACAGATTGTAATCAGGGGGAGAGACAGCTGCAGTCTGGGGAACAGTCTGCCCTGGGTATCCAGCCTTGGGTAGGAAAACCTAGCTGGAGACAGACTATCTTAGTTTGAGGTGGCTCTGTACTCTGATATGTCTGTCTCTGTGTTGTGAGGTTATAAGTATGTGACTGCATCTTTCCTTCTTGGTCAAACGTTTCATATGCGTCCTGGGGTATGATCTCTGGCCTTCAGCTGAAAAGGATTGACTCTGTGTGCTCGCCTGCACCCTCTTTTATTTACTTCTTTTATTCTCATTTCTAATTGTTTCATTCTTTTCTTAATTAAATATACAAAAGACAACAGGTTGTCGGACCCTCATTTATTTGCTCGCTTCTCCAGAGGAAATACACAATTTCCACCACAGTGACAATGATTAATAATCAGCCTAAAAAAAGGCATAAAGTTAAGGTTTTACAATTGATATATGTTACACAGTTTGGCTAACAGTTTTTTCTTAACGTCACTGTTTCTGTAGTTACTGCTCTCTGCCTTTCTAAAGCAGCATAATGTGCAATAGCAGTGCAACAAGTGCCACTCCTGTGAAGCTTATAATGATAAATTATTGTTGAGACTGTGTCATATAGGTTTCTTTCTTTTAGGCACACAAAATGCCATTAACAATAAAAATAATAATAAATTGTATTTACATAGCACACTGATGTTACAGTTTAAAGTCTTAAAAGACTCTCAACTCTCTCAACAATGGCAGTTTCAACAAGAATTGTACATTTTAAGCTTAATTAAATTTTTAATATAGGGCTGTAGTATCAGATTTCATTATATTGCAAGGTATTCCTGTTATTGTGTTCACACTGACCTATCTGAGCTTGGACTGTCATCACCTTCACCCATATGTCCTTTCTCACTCTATCAAGTAAAGTAAAACTAATATTCAGAAGTTCCTTTGTTTCCTTTTTACTGTGAATAGTAAGATTGTCCCTCTGTAGGCTTCTCAGCATGAGGGGGAAAAAAGTAGTTTAAAGTGAAATATAAATGTTGCTTTTAACTGGAGAGGCAGAGTAGGACATGTAGTTCGCTTGTGCATCAATGTCCACAAAAATCATACCACTCACAGCTTTGAGAGTAACTCAGACTGTTCCTGATACATCCAAACCAAACCAAAGTGATCTGGGCCTCACTTCCGTGGAATCACTGCAAGATGTGGAGTGACAAGCTGATGCATTGCTTGTACGGCTCTCTGTAGGTTTGCTTGTCGCGTTTCTAGTTGCTGTACGTTTATTCGTGTGTTTTCCAAGAGAGCCATCACCAGCTCTCTCAGATACTGTAGGTGGCAAAGGTATAATGTAGATCCTAGAGTTTACGTCATGCTCGTCTTGGACGTTTGCAGCTGAATATCTTGAATCAGCAGTACCTTTGGAGTAGCAGATGTTTTCATAGATGTGAAGGGGTACGCTACATTTGGCTGCTGTGGACGCAGATGTTGGTGGGTCCTGTGTTGGGTGGTGAGTACAGTTTTTCATTGACTGCACTTCCTCACCAATCTCATCATTCTCACAGTCGCCCTGCTGAGAAGTGGCAAAGAAGAAATAATCAGCAGGTTTTAGTTCTAGTGTGCTCTACATCTTACTGGTCTCTGCATGAATTATTAGCCTCATTAAAATTTGCTCTGCAAATATGATGTACTGCAATCTCAAATATCAGAAAACATTATGAAAATAATGATAAAAACATAAATTGAAAACACTTCATTACACAGGTTCATCATTTTCTAAATACTTTTTCTGGAGAGAACTTTGTAATTTGGTACTAATTATAGGGAACATTGGAAAATCTCTTTAAATTTAAACCCATGTAAATATTAATTTATTATTCATTAATTGTTGGAAACACTTTATCGTTCATATATGTTCAACTGAATATGCTTGTCTGTAGACAAATTTTGCACTTTTGGTCATTCAGCTGACCTTCTGAAAGGTCATGTGACTAACTTCAAGACTTCAAGTTTATGCTAGCAAGTAACTGGAATTAATTCATTGGAAGTGTACCAGTTGAACACTGTCTCTATTTTCCCTATAATTAGTAACAAATTACATTGTTCTTTCAGAAAGCTTCCTAGGAAATTAAACCCAAAACTGTACAGCACAAAACAGTTTTTGTTTGTTTGTTTTGTTTGTACGTGTCCACTTTTCTCCACTTTTCTCCATTTTCACCCAGCACACCAGCAACAGCCAAGTGAATGGGCAGAACTTGGCCAGATTTCTCTCAATCGGTCATTTTCACAAAATATAAAATACATTTTGACACTTCACAGTAGGAAAAGCACAGGTGTGAATAATAAAATGAATGATGGCTGAATTCCATTTAGCTGCTTCAGTTTCAGGGTCCTGGTATTGTGCGTGCTGGCTCACTGGCACTTTCGTGACTTACTGGGACACCTGAACACAACGGAGCCCTCGCTGATATAGCTTAGCTTAGCATACAGACTGACCGCAGGGGGAAACAGCTAAAGGCTAAAGTTTAAAAACGAAATGTTGTTTTATTATTTACATTGCGTATGTGATTATTTCTTGGCTGGGAGCAGTGACTGTCTGGAGTCTTCCTGGAGCCAGGCAACCAGCGTCAACTCCAGGACATACGGATTAACAGATGAGATATAACTTGTTAGTTTGTGAGCTTTAGAGGTGCTGGTAGGCTGATTCCTTTTTACCTTTGGATAAAGCAAGGCTAGCTGTTTCTCCCTGTTCCCAGTCTTACTGGTAAGCTAAGCTAACCGTCTCCTGGCTGTAGCTTTATATTTAACAGAAAGACATGAGACTGGTATCTATCTTCTCATCTAACTCTCAGCTAGAATGCGAATAAGCGTATTTCCTAAAATGTCATACTATTCCTTTAATGCAACACTCCTGTATCGCAGACAATACTGTTTAGTTGTGGTTTTAAAGCATCCCCATGCAAAAACAACACAGATTCAAAATAAAGAGAAGTGAGGACTGGTGGACTTTTGGAAAACCCCTCTTTGTACATTGACCTCTAGACCAGGAAAAGAAACTTGATCGTGCTCAGCTTAATGTAATTGGCTGTCAAGACAATCATCATGTTTCTCTAGGAAGACAGTTGTTGTGCTGTGAAGAGACACCCTGACATGTTGAGCTCTAGTTTCTGTTCTAGTTTCACTCACGAGGTCTGTGCTGTTGGAGCAAACTTGTGGTTGAGGTTTTGAGTTTTGTCTGCATTTCCTGAAGCACGTTGTCAGCACCAAGATAGTAAGCGTGGCAACAGCCCCAACAGTGGCGAAGAACACAGTGCCTGACCAAAAACAAGAAAGATGGCTCAACAGTTTTACAATTGTCCGTCGCCAGCTGTACACACCAAATGATAACATAGAAACTCACCTGTGCTGATGCTCTGTACTGTTCCATTAGTGCAGTTTGAGGCTGTAAGGTTGAATGGAATATTACTTTCTGTAAGTTTATCCATCGCTGATTTATATTTGTAAGGCTTAAAATTTGATTATATTTTCTCCGTACCTGTTGAAAGGTTTGTAGGCCTATTGGTGTCCATTCCAGGTGTTAATTGTGTTGAGTTGGAAATCTGATATGTCCATGTGGGAGAAAGTTCAGGTATGACAGTTGTTGTTTCATGTGCAACAGCTGTATGGGGAACAGTGGCGATAGAAGTATTCAGATCCTTTACTTAAGTAATAGTACCAATACAACAATGTAAAAACAACTTTTCATTCAAAATCCTACTTAAGTAAAAGTACAGAAGTATTATCAGCTAAATATACTTAAAGTATTTGTTCTCCAGTAAAATGTCTCCTGTGAGTGATATATTATTATATATGACATTATTAGATTGTTAATACTAATGCATCAGTGTGTAAGCAGCATTTTACTGTAGCAGCTGCGCGAGGTGGAGCTAGTTTTAACTACTTTATATACAGTTAGCTAGTTTAGTCCAATGGTTCCAAACCTAGGGGTCGGGCCCCTGCTGAGGGTCACAAGATGAATCTGAGGTTCATGAGATTATTAATGAGAGTAGGAAAGAAGAAAAAGAAATGTTCTGATACACAAATTTGAATTCATATTTTGGACTTTTATCTAATCTCTGTTTTCTTTATGTAATAGGCTATTGGAGAGTTTTACCTCTTTGAGCCTCGAACAAGTATTTCAATAAAATCATCCAAGCAGTTTAAAGAGGAAGTGTCTCGTTGGTGGAACTCATTTGTGAAACGTGACAAGGAGCCCCAACCAAACACTGCTTTTTTCTAAGGTGCCACAAGCCGAAAAGATTGGGAAGCACTGGTTTGTTATCTGAAAATGCATTGTATTTTATAAACATAGCCAATATTTGATTATATATGAATCTGAAAAGTAACTCCAGCTGTCAGATAAATGGTAAAGGTAATCAGTGTAAAGATAAATCTTATTAAAGGTAAGATTGATAGGATCATGCACGTACCCTCCTTTACAGTAAGCTGTACTGCAGTGAACGTATCAAAACCAGGCCTGTCCACTGCGCACCAGTATCTCCCAGAGTCTGACAGCTGGAGTTGACTGAAGGTCACAGTGAAGCCTCCGTTCCCCCAGTCCACCAGAGTTATCCTCCCTGACTCTGCTCTTCTGCCAGATTTTACAGTAACCAGTGTATCTTCACTGTCTTTACATGGATCCTTGCAGAGGTATTTATGGTTTTCCTTTGCAAGTCTATGTGAACACAGGAACGAGACTTCTCCCCCTTCGAACCCCTCTACATTGATGCCTGCTCCCTCAGTCCACGTAGCTGCCAAAATTAAATCATGTGACAAGAGTTAAAGCATCTTTGAGTTGTTTAAATGAATCAATGGATGTATTTCATTAATACACTTACCATAGAGAAGACAGTAGAAGACAGAAATGATCTTCATTCTGACTGATAAAGTGCCAGCTCTGTAGTTGTTTCTCATTTTAGGTAGTACCTCCAGGATCTGTACATTGATTTAACACCTGTCTGTTTAAAAACCTAAACAGTGGTTAAATGCTCTACCACTGCACAGCCGCCTGCAAATGAAATAACATCTAGATCATCCTGTGGTTTTGACTGTATGAAGGCGGAAGACGAGGGCTGGGGCCAGCAGATATTAACCCAAGAGAAGAGAAACATGCGTGCACCAAGGTGAAGTGAGAGGACATGTCTCTGATGCATTCCCACACTTAGTTTCAGTGCCATCAAATCAAATACTGTATCATCATGAGTATTTTGCAGTACAGGTGAACGTCAAGAAAAGCAGGAACTGAAATTCAATACATATGTCACCGAACTACAATAACGTACCAAGTTACACTCTACTACTGTTTTTCTTCACATCTATTACTGACATGTTGATGAACACTTCAACTTAAGCATCTGTAAAAAAAACAAACAAAAAAAACAATTACAGTTTATTTTGGTACTGATACTGAAAGGTTGCAGTTGCTTTGTGTTTAAGCATGTAAAACATTGGTGACAGACATACTGTAAATTGTATTTTTCTAATAACCAAAATGTCACATTGTTTGGCAGGGTTTTATACATTTACATTTCATTGTACTTAAAGGAATAGTTCAACATTTTTGGGATACTATCTCATGTCTGTCGGTTATATATGAAGCTACAGTCAGCAGCTGGTTAGCTTAGCTTAGCATAAAAACTGTAAACATGGGGAAATAGCTAGCATGGCTCTCTGAAAGTAACTGGTAATTGTGTTTTTTATACTGTTTGTATAGTATAAAATATGTTTTTTTATTATAATAAGCTTTAGAGGTGCTGGTAGGTGAATTTTTGTTTTCGTTGGACAGAGACGACTAGCTGTTGCTGCCTGTTTCCAGTCTTTATGCTAAGCTAACAGGCTGCTGATTGTAGCCTTCTATTAACTCTCTCCCAGAAAGTGTGTTTCCCAAAATGTTGAATTATTGCTTTAAAAGTAGTTCATTCATAAACATCTTCAAGCAATTACGAGCTCAAGTCTTGATCCAAATGTAAACACTATTTTAGTGCTAACATTAGAGGACATCTAAAAGTGATTTAGTCATTAATGATTTCTGATGCTGTCTAAAATTTAACACTTACACACTGGGCCCTAAGATGCATTATTATGTAAGTGTGAAAGACAGAAAATGACTCTATTGTCATTCAAAGAACAGGTGGCAGATGTGGAGGCATCTTTGAAGAAGTGAGTCACCTTTCATAAAGTTTGTAGAAATACAACTTGAGTGAAAATGTCTCTGGGTGAGTTCTCCACTGGTGGGCAGAGGTGTTAAAACAATAGGTTATAAATGTGACATTTCCTGTGTATTTCTCTTATTTCTCTCTCTTCTCTCTGGCCTTCTCACATGCCCTGGAAAGTTACTCAGAGTCATACTAAGCGATCACCACAATTCAGCAAACTTTCATGCATGTGCATGAAAACAGAGGTGTGTCCAATAACATATTCATATTAAACTTTTTGCCTTCATTTAACATCAAACCAGATCTTATAATCAGAAACTCTGGGAGATCTGATGAAAGCTAGATATTTTCACAACACCACTGAATTCTTATACTTTTATGTTTGCTTTCAACTGCTTCATAAAGGGTCCAATTCCAAAATAATAATAATAATAATCTTTATTTATAGAGCACTTTTCAAAATCCACATTACAAAGTGCTTCACAAAGACAGCAAAATAAAACAGTCAAGTCATAAAATCATCAGGTTTTAAAAGAAAACAGATACCAATACAAAATAAAACATTTTTAAAGGAAATAGAAGACAGTTCAAAGATGGTGAGCTACATGTAGTTTTTGAAAATAATTTATAATCTTAATCATGCTGAAGCAACAACAAAAACACTTACAGCACCATACTATGTATGGTATATGGTATTGGTGCTGTTTTTTGCTTCTTATGCGTGTGCATGCAGACAACTATATAAATATCTTATATATATTTATATAAATATAAATGCCCTCTGTTGCATTTGCTTTCCTCACATCTCCACGACGATACGGCAATGAGAGAGAGAGACATGCGGAAACTAAACAGGTGACAACAAGCCTTGTAAGTGTTTTAAATGTCATATTTAAGACCATATATTGCAAGGTTTCTTAAGGAATCGTGGTCATGGAGCTGTCAAGAGCTGGTTGTGAGAGAAGAGTGGACAATCATAACATGTGTGTACAGTAGCACCCTCTGCAGGTCTTACTGCAACACTACTTTGAATTTTATGAAGAGAAACTCAGCAGCCCAAACTCTGACAACAGCAGAAATGTACTTTCTGGTGAGGATGTAGCAAGTCCAGTAGTGCTTTCTTTTGTTGTGTTTCTGTCCCTGAAACGCACCATTATCTTATCCACACGAGCATATTTGTTATTACAGCCGTACATTTTCCTCAACTGATGTGTATGGAAGATTTAAACTGCCTAAATTAAAAAAAATGAAACAAATACAATACTCATTGTTATATGTATTTCCTTTTTACATATGCATTTTAAATCTTCCAAACCTGTGTGCACCACACATTAGCCTCATCCTGCAAATCTACTGGCCCCACTAACAACACCTTCTTCACTTTCATCAGGCAGCACCAACTGACACTTAGTCAATATGTTAAAATCTTACTGACCTTATTCCTCTTCTGGAAGATGAACAGGACAGTAAGGACGTCACAGATGATTAGCATTGTAAGAAACTGTGAGCATGTGCCACAAATAATTAACTCTTTTACAAATTTACAAAATGAGACATGAAGAGGAAGAATATGTACTCAGACAGATATATATTCAAACATTTGTCCTTTATTTGATTCAAAATACAGAGAAGAGAGTGAGATTAGCTGTCAGATCACAAACAGAATAAAGCCTGCTCAGTCCAGACTTTTGGGATCAAGTGCCTGGTAGATGGCAGCATACTGGGAGGCATCCTGAGCACTGGGCTCTAAAGACTGCAGCCTCACTGCAGCCTGAGTAGAGGCAATATCTGCATTTTCCTCACAGTAATCAGCCTGTAATTAAATAAGAATCATCATAAAGACTAATTGTATCCGAGCAGTAAACTTTAATGCTTAGAACAGTCATTAGAGATGAACATTTTACTCACCTCACCCTTGTTTCCTTCAGGTCTGTTCTGACCTTCTGAAACAAACAAGCAACAAGATTCATTCAAATGTGTGTGTGTGTGTGTGTGTGTGTGTGTGTAGGTGTGTGTGTGTGTGTGTGTGTGTGTGTGCACATGTGAACGATCTGTTCTGGTTTAAGATCACACTGTGTGTGCATGTATGTTTGTATGCATGTGTCAACTCACCCACGGTAGTCCGGCAGTGTCCGTAGAATATAAGAGGTATAATGGCACAAACCAGAAGAGCCAGGCTCACCGAAACAATGATAACCACTGTGGTATCTGCAGACAACAGAGATGACCAGTGAACATACAGTTTATTTCACAACAGCAGGTCCTCGAAACAAAATAGTCTTAAACACATATTCAGAACAGTCATTTTCAGAATACTAATTCTGATACTAATTTAATTATTTAACATGATCTGCCATCATATCCATCTCACCTCAGGGTCATGTTTTGTCCTGGAAGTAGCAACAATTTATTTCAGTCAATAATATTCTCTGCATTCTGGGAGTGGCATGTTTTAATTTACTTTTCTGGTGTAAGCACTTTCCCTCAACATACCTCATACAGTACTTCACTTAGAAGTTCCTTCAGTGCACACAGACATTCAAGTGTGAGGGTGTTAGGGTAAGAGAAGGACAGCAACACATTTTTTTTTCATGGAAAAAAGAAAACGTTTTGCCCCTTACTCAAAACCCAACATGTCTACTCACTTTTCACTGAAACTGCACTCTGTGGAAACTCTGCCTCTTCTACAAATGGAAACAACGCGTAGTTTGATGACAATCATCATTTACACATTCAACAATGTTCTGTATTTTTTTCACAACTTCACTTTTCGGCAGCAGCACATTACAATAATACATGCCTTTTTAATCCATTCTAATACTATGCAATATTTAACTACCTGAAAAACATAGTAGTTAGGTGGTATATAACTTCGTCATGATTACTCATGAGATTTCTTTTAGGCCTCTAACAAACTTTACAGACTGATTTAAGGTCTAACTCTCAGCAACCAGCACTCATAACAAACTCTTTACTTGTTGGTCAGTAACTCTTAATAATAACTGGCCTAGAGGCTCTCTTTAGATTCCATGACTCAGGTTTAATCCACTGTACATTCAGTACTGATACAATAACAAGTATCACAGAAATTGATTTAAATATATGGTAAGAAAGTCTTTCATGAGCATAGCCCTTAGATAAAAAAAAGTGTGAATAATGTGTCTAATATGATTTTTTCATAAAATAACTCAATTAATTGTTGTACTTTCATTATAGTATATATATATATATATATATATATATATATATATATATAGTATATATATATATATATATATATATAATTAATTAAATATAAAAAAAGAAAGCACATCTAGGCTACTCCAGGATCTATGAATATGCAAATATTTTTCATTTCAAAAGTGTAACTCCTGGACACAACATGTCTCCTTCGCTGAAATGTCCATTCTCAGTGTACGTGCACTGGAGGCTTCAAGTTTCCTCATCACACTAGTTTAAGTTGCATACTGGACCATGATTGGCTTCCAGACTAATTGTGATGTCATAAAATCATCCCGTACAAACACGTGTTAAACTCAGATTTAAGGTGAGCGCAGAGAAACTTTCCTCCTTCAGCAGATGGATGTGAAAACAGCCTTCTGGTGTCAAACTCTGCACAGACATCATTCTGCACAGTGAAGCTCAGACGTCCAGGTGAAGAAACAAGAAGCAAAACACACTTTGGAGTGGAGGGGGACTTCAAGTTATTATCCAAACTGACAAAACCATTATTATTAAGCTGAATTATAACATGTACAACTTTTTTTTTGCTGTTTTGAAGCTTGCTATAGGAGAGCAGCTGCCAAACTGTGAAATACCTGTGAGGCTGGCTGCTGCTTGCTTGTTTGTCTTCTCCTCTGTAGGAGGAGACGGGGTTAATGCTGCTGGTGACGGTTCAGTGCTGGATGGAGAGCTGCCTTGGGGCTGAGTTTGTGCTTCAGTCTGCAGGGTGGTGGTGGAGGAAGGAGATCCAGGAGGAACAGTGGAAGCTTTGAGAGGAGGACGGAGGATGACTGGTGAGAAATTGTGTGTGTGTGTGTGTGTGTGTGTGTGTGTGTGTGTGTGTGTGTGCTCATGTGACATTATTACTGTCTTCACATCACAAGTTATACAGTATATATATTCATTTCAGACTCCAGGCAGGAAGACCAGGCTGTCAGCTACATAAATATTCTGGTAGGCTCAGTATGTTTGAAAGCTCAACACCAGATTTAAATGATCTCTTCAAAGTCTATCTACACTGAAAACTTACCATCTAGGACTATGAGATTGACCTCCTGGTACACATTAAAAGTTTCCCCGACTCCACAGTGATATCTCCCTGCGTCCGCCCTCTTCAGCCTCTTTATGGTCACGTTGAAGGCTCCTCTGTTGACCTTCACGCTGTACCGCCCTCGCCGTGTGACGGCCGACCGCCTCCTCTCAGTCTGAATGAGAATGTTTTCCCTGGAGCAGACTTCTTTGCAGAAGTACATGTTGGAGTGTTCAGGGCTGTTGTCTGTGGTCCATCTACCAGAGCAGTGGACGGAGACCTCTCCTCCAACATTGCCGCTCACCTCCAGCACTGCTGAGGCCTCCACACACACAACTGCAGTATGAAACAAAGGGCCTGGTTACAGCTGTTGATTACAGCTCTCCTATAATATAGATAGATGGACTGAAATCAATGTTAACATGTGCATGTACAATAATACAGTGCCTCTGCTTGCAAGTAACAGTTTCTTTGAAGTGATGCACACAGCAATAGCCATATCTCTCTTATATTCTGTAGGGATTTTTAATTTCCTTTTTTAAACCTGCATTTTTTGTCATTTGGTGGCAGCAGACAAAGTTTCGAACACAACACTGACATACCATCAACTTTTAAGGTGATATGAAGAACTTGTTAGCAAACAGTTGCATATTTACACATCCAGCAGTTGAAGAGCAACATTAGCATTTATTCAGAGTTGTGTTTGTGTCCACCTGGCGAATGTCAGATGCTAAGAGCAGTGACAGTGAACCAAAACAGTAAAGACAGTTTAACAGATTCAGGTGACATTTCTCTGTAGGTCCATCACTACGAGCGACCCCTTTCACTGTGTTTTACATTGTTTTCACATCGTCATTTCATACATCATTATTATGAAAAATATTGATTATAGCCACTTTGACTTATTGTACTCATGATTCCACTGTTAGCTTTTTAACTGTATCAATATCATGCCAATTGTGTTGTTTTTTCTACATTTGTATTTGTAAACTAAATTGAAAAAAGCAACAAAGCAAGTTTGATTTTAGTTTGGTTTGAATTGTGATAAATGTTTCTTCTCCTACCCCTGTACCCAACTGGGGTTGGATGTGCCTTTATTTGAAATAGTAGAGACATCAGCTGGAGGATGTGGTGGTTATATGGTATTTGTGTCTTAACCACTCGGGTACCAGACGCCCCTTGTTTCATTGTTTTTGTTCCAACTCTAAGTGTATTATAAAATGAAAAGAATCTGCAGACAGTGCTACTACTATATTCAAAAAAGGCAGTTTGAGTCAATACAGTTTTAAACAACAGTATCTTGATTGTTTAATTCAGCAGCATCGCCTGTTTTTCTGTCAATAAAACAATTATAAAAATAGCCATTCAATTAACCACAGATTCCACAAGAGTAAACTATTTTAGATGTTTAAAGAATTGTTGGAGACAACCACCACAACTTCAAAGTTACTGTAATGGATTAATAAGACCTAAGAAAACACCATATGAATATCATCAGTGAGGTTTAACACCAAATTTACACTTTTACAAATTTATTTAGCAAGAGGTAAATCATTGTACAGTTGAAGATTTCCTCCCATTCACATATAAGGTAATAATACATTTAGAATGTAACTTTTACAAATAAAACATACTGATAAGAACGTTTTCTAAACTCACCTGAGAAGCAGCAAAACATGACGACATGAAGAATCTTCATTCTTTATCCAGGTTAATAACAAACCACGTAAAAGAAGAATTTAGTCTAACAGTTTCAGAAAAGAATCAGCGGTTTGCTTCAAATCAGTCATCTGATTCAGTGCTCTGAAGAACCAGCTCATGACTGTGATGCAGTAGGCCCATAACTCTTCAGTGTTTACGTTTATTGTTCAGGCTCTTGCAGCTTGCTCTGTGTGCCTTGGTGCATCTACGGTACATGAAGCTGGAGGGCATCAAACTCAACAAGCCGTCTGCTGACTGTGTCACGGGTATCAGAGGACAGCCTGAGGGCTGTTTCTTAAAGCAAGACGAAACCACACTTACTTCAGCAAATCGGGCTTATTTTCAGCAAACTTTGTTTTATTCAGCAGAATTAAGTTTGCTCTAAGTTAACATGGAAACCTATCGCTCCACTTTGGCTCTTTTTGGCTGGATTGCGGCAAAGCAGGGCCAGCCATATAAACAAGAAAGTCTTTCCCTGACTTACTGAGTGAGTTACTGAGTGAAATGCTTTTTAACTTCATAGAAACTGATGTTCTCAACATAGTGAATGTATCGCTTCTGTCTGGCACCTTTCCTTGTTCATCCCTTATTTAAAAAAAGCAACCTAGATACGTCTACCCTCAGCAACTTCTGACCCATCTCAAACTTACCCTTTTTAGGCTAAAATATAGAGAAGGCAGTTTTCAGCTAAAACAATGACTAAATGACTATTTTGATACATTTCTGAGATTTAGGCAAGACATCGGTTTTGCTGCTTTTAGATCTTAGTGCAGCCTTTGACACAGTCGATCACAGTATACTTTAACATTGACTGGAAAACTGGCTTGGTTTTTCTGGAACAATTTTAAAATGGCTGAAATCATACTTGGATGGCAGGAATTATTTTTGTCGCTATTGGGAACCATAATTCAATAGGTCCATCACTACGAGCGACATGTAAAAGCAATAACAAAATCAGCATTTTATCAGTTTAAAAACACGGCCAAAGTCAGGGACCTTATGATAAAACAAGATGTGGAAAAATGTATTCATGCTTTTATTTCCTGCAACATTGATTACTACACTGGACTCCTGACAGGACTTTCCAAGAAGACCATCAGCACCTGCAACTTATTCAAAATCCACAAGTGTTCTGACCAAAGCCAAAAGGACAGCCCACATCTCCCCAGTTCTTAAATCTCTACACTGGTTGCCAGTACACCACAGAATTGATTTTAAAGTTGTATTACTTATTTATAAATAAATATATGACTGATATGCTTGAGCAATATAACCCTGCGAGACCCCTTAGATCACTGGGGAGTGGACTGCTAGCGGTGGCCAGAGCAAAATCTAAACAAGGAGAAGCAGCTTTTAGTCATTATGCAGCACAGCACTGGAACCAGCTGCAGGATGGTCTAAATCAAGACTGAAAACCATATTGTTCTCAAGCACACCCATAGAGGAAAAGAGGCAAAACATGAGAGAAAAGATCTTCTTTGTTGAACTTTTGCCAAAGCTTCATTATGTGCTTCTAAATACATTAGAAACAAAATTTTGTACGATTCAGCACGGAACAAAGTCACTTTCAAAAGCCCTTCTTAAGGTCAATGCATGTGTGCTACCTCAGCCACTGCAGAAATCATGAGCTATATAACCCTCTGCCTGCCAGTGGCAACATTGTCCTCTAGCCCCTCTGCAGGAAAGAGAAAACATCCCACAAATGTAGCTTTCAAGCCTCACTGACTCTCTGGTGTCAGCAGCAGCCGTAGGGGAAAGTCACACACTGTTACTGAAGAACTGTAAGGCCACTCTGGTTAATTTTTTCAGCACCTGTTTTCATCTCTTTATTGTTCTTTCCATAACAATAGTTGAAAATTCAGTCCAACAATAAGCGCTGCCGTTAGTTGTCACCCAACAACGTTTCGTTTGGATGTAAAGTTGTCATTGTTCTCTGCATGAGCTGCAATGCAAGCAAATATACAAATATAAAACAAATATAAAATCTCTCTCCACATCCCAGAAGTGCAGGTTTCTCAGTCCAGAAACCATTTTCTCCAGCAGTGTGCGCTTCATAAGCATTCCATACTAAGTATGTAAACAAGTCAATGCAAATCAGACACATTTCAGACAAAAAAGAAAACATATTTCTCAGAGAACCTTTATTACCAATAAAACAGTTCCCACAGAATAGTGCACATATATTTTATATACAGTGGAAACCTCTTATGGTGATCACGTCTGTGAGGATCAAATTGATCACTATAAGTGGATGATTATTAAAACCGAATGATTTTTCTTTTTTTTTTCTCATGCAGAATACCATCTAATTTCTTTTGTATATTTATTACATGAACATAAAGTAATGAAACGGACACCTTCGCTATTTACTGAATACCCAAAATGAACTCTGTAAGTGGACTACTTGATTACTATAAGTGAATTATTTAACTGTATAGGAATGATTCTGTCCCAAACCTTTTTGATCCATATAAGCGGTTGATCACTGTAACCATGATCACTGTAAGCGGTTTCCACTGTATTATAACACACTTATTTTCATCAAAATATAATCTTATTCAGTAAACCAAACACCAAACAATGTCTGTCATATTTACATTCTAACCTGTGAAATGCTGCAGTCATTCAAGGTAAGCATTTTCCCGAGGTGTTTTTTTACACTATAGTTAACAGTGTACACACAGAGCAATCTGTCCCATGACTCTGTCCTTTATTGTCTGATGTGATTTATAACATGAATGTCCATGTGATCATTGACTAAAAATCAGATGGCAGCTTAGTGTGATAATGCTAAAGTCCTGGAGGTCCGTTGGCCTTTTTTAAGATCGCGGGAGAACCTGAGCGATGGTGTCCCGAGCGCTCTGGCTGAGCCTTTCTGGGAACTTGACCTCATACTCCACTATTAGGTCACCTCGACGTTCGGGGCGTTTGGGATAAGGCAGCCCCTCGCCACTAATGCGTCGCTTCATCCCTGGCTGCACGATATCTGTTGTTGACACGGTCACCGTTTTGCCTTCCAGTGTGGGTGCGTTGATTGTGCAGCCACACAAAGCCTGATGGGACAGAAGGGGAAATAAAAACGGAAAAAAACATGAATTAACATCATCAATAGGAACAAAGAGGACCTTCATTCTACTCATGATTTTCAGATGATAACAATTCTTTGGTTTGTCTTCAAGCACTTTTGTGTTTTCAAGAACAATGAGTGAGTGTGAAGTTAAATGTAATCTTAACTTACATCTCTGAGTGAGATCTTTCCTGTGTAAACGATGTCAGAGCCCTCACGTCTGAAAACCGGATGTGGCTTGTCCTTCAACACAAAGACCACGTCAGCTGGAATGTTTGTGGGAGTCTCGTCCCCCTCTTTGGGAAATGTGATTTTTGTGCCCTCTTTCCACCCCTTCTTTATCTGCACCTCCAGGATTTTATCCTCTGTCCTTATCGTTCGCCCGTCTGGGTTCAGCCTTTTACGAGAGATCTTCATTTTCTTTGTGCAACCCGTCAGAACTTCCTCCAATGTCACCCGGAGATCGTGAACCACAGGGGGGTCCTGCTGCTTCTTTACAACGCTACTGTGACCGCCCATTCCTCCCATACCAGAACTGAAGGAGCGAGGGAACCCGCCCATTCCACCGCCGCCCATCCCAAAGCGGGCAAAAGGGTCGTCAGTGTCCATGTCCTCATCCATGCCTCCATTGCGGGCACCAAAGAACTGTCCGAAGGGGTTACGTCCACCGAAGAACTCTTCAAAGATGGCATGAGGGTCGCCCTGGAAGCTGTAGCTGAAGGTGCCCGGACCACCACCACCTGAGGGACCGCCACCTTTCAGACCTGAGTGAGATAAACAATCCATTAATATATTTATCACTAAAAAGGACTTTGTGTGGTTTTATTGTTAGAGAGATGAGAGATTCATAAGGGAGAAACTTATATAACTATAACTACATTGTTACGTCCTTTTACTTTTGTA
The DNA here is from genome assembly GCA_008360985.2 of Macquaria ambigua. Lineage (NCBI taxonomy): Eukaryota > Metazoa > Chordata > Actinopteri > Centrarchiformes > Percichthyidae > Macquaria > Macquaria ambigua. The sequence continues at coordinate 9,657 of VMKM01000693.1, read as the reverse complement.
AAATTCATAATGCACTGCATATAAAATTAGATTTAACATCCAGCAATTTTTACTGTTTTTATAAATAAAGGTTTGAAAGTATCACATTCACTGCTATCTTGGGATTTGTTGCTGATGCATAGTGAGTATATGCACTTAAATGTTCTTAAATACAACACTCATTAGGGCATCTTTCATGTTGTAAGTTACAGTATTTCACAGATAATAATGTCATAATTTTTTCCTGTTAGGTCTCTGGTATGTTGATCCAAATGATGATGTTGCCATGGCAACACATCAGGCACCATATTGGAGAGACTTCAGTCATAATTTAACATCCCAAGTATACTATAGGAGGCGTTTCTTTTTTATTTATTCATCGTGTCCTTCCTTAAGTTACCATAGTTGTTAAACATGTAAGACTTATAAGAAGTATTTCAGTACATTTCTGTAACACTGCCACCACCTGTCAGGTTTCCATGCACCAACATATAACAGTGACAGCACCATGAAAACATCCAAATCCAAGCACGCTGTACACTAATCCCCGCCCCCTCCTGACGTCAAAGACAGACCTTCCAGCTCTCCTCCTGAACTCAGGTTTACCTACTCTCGGTTTTTTTGTTTGTCGTTGAGTTCATGTAGAAACATATAATGTGAGTTTTCCTGTCTGCAGCGCCTCGCCTTTCCTGGCTCAGAAACAAGCATTTTGACTCAAGGACAGAGCAGAGGGGAGCAGCTAGGAGCGCCATTACACACAGGATAACATTAACGTCTGTTTGGTCCCATGCATGTTAGATATCGTTACCTTTTCGCCAACCGAATTGACATACATGGAATCGCACAACACGGTGTAAACCTAACTCTGGCTAATTTCACTCACAGAACCGTGTCATTAATGGCACTGTTTAATGAATCATAAGTTAAACATTACCTTCTTCACCATAACGGTCGTAGATGTCCTTTTTCTTTGGGTCGCTCAAAACGTCGTAAGCTTCAGCGATTTCTTTGAATTTCTCCTCGGCTCCCGGTGACTTGTTTTTGTCGGGGTGATAGCGCAGTGCCTGCTTACGATAAGCTTTCTTTATATCGTCCTCCGACGCTCCTCTCTTAATTCCCAATATGTCGTAGTAGTCTTTTCCCATTTTGACCATACAGCGGCCAATTTAGTAAATGTTAAATCTGTTCGGAAACGGCTGTTTATAAACTTCAGAAGTACGTCCTCAGTCCGTCCCCTGTCTCAACTCAGAGCTCTGCGCCCAGAATATTTTCTTTATAAACCGCCGGAAACTTCCAGAGTTTTCCACAACCAACCTGAACAATCTCAACTGTGACAGTTCAGCGAGGACACGCCCAGCAGGACGTCACGTCGTGCTGCCTTCATGTGCTGTCGGAAATATTCCATTTACAGTAACATACCATGCCTTATCAACAGTCTCCCAAAACTCGCTATGGCTACAACACCACAACAAGAACATGTAGGCACAGGCTATCTTTTTAAACAAGCATGTAATACGCTCAACTTTATTAAAAAAGGGGGAAAAAAGATTCCATGCCTAAATTGGCATGTCCCTATATGGACATTACTGACATGGCAGAGATCACAGGCAATCACAGCTAATGCCATGGACAATGGATAAGCCACAATAAACAATAGCAAAGAAATCAAAAAAGACAGACTCTCCTCACTGAACCCTACTATACAAAAATGAAACTGTGGATAGATTGCTGCTGGCAGGAGCTTTTGTTATGCTTGGGTGTGGCCCAGATTCAACACTAAATCCCCTGCGTACTAGCACAAGAGAAATGTGGGGCATAACATTGTGGCACTTGTGGCAAGTGAGGTCCTCCCAAACAAATATTTGCAATCTGATTACCTTTCTTAGACCTGTTACTTGAGTAAAACATACATACTTTTAATGGTATAAATGTCAATTTCATTTGGCTTGTCCAAATCTGTTTTCAAGCACATGTAAGATGGCTTCACAGTTTGTATGGAAGTTGAAATATGACAGGCAAGAAGCATAGAACAAAAGATAGCTGCCATCTTTGGTGGATTTAGAAGCCTTGGAACTTCAATAGAGTGAGCTAAGCCTCACACTATATACTGTGCTGTAATGGCCTACAGTCTTGAAGCCTACATTTTTTCACGTGTAGATTTTCTAAACAGATGTGTTCATGCAGTATAGTACAGTAGTTGGATATTTAAACCTGCAACAAGCTCAGCTGCTGCTGACTCAGTCAAAACTGCAAAACTGAAAAGAAAAAAATCTTAAATATATTAACACGTACGTGCTGATCACCACTTACCTTGGTGTTTTATTCAACATGTTATTAATGATGCTTCATGTTTCAGATAGATGCCCATCCTGTCTGCCCTCAGAATCAGTACTTTCTTTGCACAAAGCTTTTGTCTTTATCTCCTTACCTCCACATGTTGATAGGGCTATTTAAGTGAGCAGAGCAAATCCAGCAGGGGCTATTTGAGTGCGAGAGCAGGGTTTTGAGAGAGAGTATTACAAAATCTGAACATGAAATCAATAAAACATGTTCTCAAACTGAAAAACCATGCTCTTGATTAAAGATAGGAAAAAAAAAACATAGATAGTAGGTTAGTTGCTGCTCCGTGCGCACAAGAGGACACCGAGATTCTGTTTTAACGAAATAAGAAAATGCTGGATTTACAGGAGAAAAGCCACCAGGCAGTGTAAAAACCAGGGGAAAACTCACTCTCACCACTACAGCCTATTTCTTAGTTGGTTTTGAACTATTTAAGTGAATATATTTTATGTTATTTTCTGTGCTATTAATTTGCTATGGCCAGTTATGTTCAGTGGCTCCTCTAAACGTTTAGCTGATATGAAGGCCTCCACAGCACCACATATTTCCATTTTATACAATATTCCCATTTAAAAAACAGGGGACACATGTACGAGTAGCCATTGAAGGCAGCATTTCAGATTCAATGTACAACATGCATACATGGTTCAGCTCTTACACACAAATGTCTATCAGAGATTTGTTGCGGGACTTGTAACCATGGATGTATTGTCCATGCTTGTAACATTGCTCCGTCAGTGTCAGTGTTCACATTGAAAATAGTGCCCAATAAGTTACTGAGAACAAATACAATACTGAATCATTCACACAACTTCGTACACCCTTACATGGCATGTAATCAGAAAAATAAATTAAACAAGGATTTGGATGTAACATAATAGCCTTTATGTCTTTTCAAAAAAGTGTTGTAACACACTCACGAGCATGGTCAAACACATAGACACAAGAAAAGAATCCCAGTAGGTTTTCTTCAGCTGTCCTGTGTTTCATTTTACAACAATTAAGGCATTTTAGGGTGTTTTGAAATTAATCAGTAAATTGCAGTACATAGTACACACGTAAAATAGACTAGTGTCTATGCCATTTGCATGGGATACTTGTCTCTGTCAAGTGAAGCAAAACCTGCTTTTCAGGGATGAGAGTGGCGTCGCTGGATAACATTTTAAATATCACTGCAGGTGTTAACAGCTCTACAGACTCAATCAAATCACAGTATGATTATTTTAAGGTGGAGCTCAGAACAATATATTTTTTTAGAAAGGCCATAATTTCTAGTTATGTCCTTGCTTTTATATATTTTAGGGTATCAATTCAAAGTATCTACATACACAAGTAGCCCTGTGTATTTAAGTGTATTGGACATCAAGAGTTATATTATATTATGGCGCCACTCTATAGAACCTGCACAGTTTTTTGTTTGTCCAGGGATGTGCCATAATTGTTCTCCCTTAAAATGTGTTTTCACATTTCACATTCATGTGTCCTCATTTTGTCCTCACTTTATGTTGTTTTGCTACTTTACAAGAAAAATGATTTTTGGGTAAATGTGCCTAACTAATATAAACTATTCATAGCCTGACAGTTTCCTTTAGAATCAGTATTGGCTTTGGTTTGAGATTATTAAGTGACAACATACCAGGCAAATGGAAAACTTTATTTAAATGTAGGACAATTTATACACAAACACAGTGTACACAGAAATGCATTTAAACAAGAGAAAGCAAAATATTGAAAGACGGAGGAATTGTGAAGAAAAAGACCATTCAATAACGTGGTAGCATTAAATTGAGAAAGAGACAGCAAAAAGAAATAGGAAAAATAATGACATTTAGCCTGGAACGTAAGTTGGGAAAAGTCACCGGACAGACAAATTATTTTCTATACAGCTCAAGAGGAAAAATGCAAGAGGTCTACAGTCTGCCTTCGCCAGCTGGGCCAGTATGCTGCGCACAAACGGACAGAGCTGCTATTCAAGAGCAAAACATCCTCCATGAAATAAATCCAATTATGTTAGAATCTCCGCGACCGCTCTGTCAACTCAAATCTCATTGGCTACGTGGCTGATAGTGTGGGCGTGATCGCCTGAATGCCGCCTGTTTTAATTGGCTGCGGCACGGACGCAGTGCCCGCCTACGGTGGACTCAGCAGTTGCATATTACTCCGCGGATTGGATGCGGCTCTGTCACTCATCTGGGATATTAAGGAAGGGGGTGCAAACTGCCAAGATGAAGCACTACGAGGTAAGTAGTGTCTATCAAACTCTAAATCGTCGATGGGGCCAGGATTTAATTCATCAAACCAATTCGGCATTTTCCTGTGATTTCTCTAAGCGTAAACTCCACTAGAACAGCCCAATTTAGAGCTTTAAACATGAGCAGTGAGGATCGCATGCTGCTGCAACTCCGCCTGTCATGGGCTGGTTGATATGACCGGGGTTTCGGGGCCTCAAGTGCGCGGAAATTAACGGCTGTATTGGCTAGCATCGTACCCGAAAGTCAAGCTGCACCCACAGTTATGACTTATTATACTAGCGTTGTGTATTTGTTAGGTTTTCGATATAAGATGAACGTCTCTGTGAGCCAAACACAGGTCCCTCTGTGTAGAATACTGCTCGGCATCATCGCCATCTCTGGCTGGAATGTCTCATGGCGCTTCTTATCTTGTTATTACCCAATAATGCAGGTGAACAGTCAAGTGCGCAATCTCAGCCCTGTTAAAATAAACATCATGGCATGGATGTAATTTTGTTTTAACGTCTCAAAATCAGTCAAGACTCTAAGCTGAGAGACTAACGTAGAAGGAAAAAACAGAAAAACTGTTGTGGCTTAATGTCTCAGAAACATGTAACCACTTATTTATCATTCATGTGAAACGTTTCCTACGCTAGTTAACCATTGTACTCATGCAAGCTTCTCAAAATGTTAACAGAGAGAGTTACATGAGCACCAAAACCCATCAAACAGGATTTGAAGTAGTCTGACAGAAACTGACCCAACCAGTGGCTGCTCCGGTTCCCCTTCTTTCTGTTGCCGCATGTGGCTTTTGCAACCTATCAGGGACGAAACAACAATGAAAGATGGGTTCATAAAAACACAGTTTAGTTGATTGGTTTTCTCAAAGATCTAAACACACTGAAGAGGTAAATATGCACCTAAAATGTGTAGGTTTTTTTTCATGACAACTCTATATGTGCCATTTATCATTCAGTGTTTGCACTGGTGTCAGCATTCATTTGCACTGGCCAATGTGTCAGCCTCTCCCGCGACCCCTAATTGATCTGCTCACCTTTTCATGGCCATCTTCAGTTATCACCTTCTGAACTCAGTTACTCATGGCCAAGCCCTTGGCTGCATTTGAATGCCACTAGATGTGGACTCATTGGCCACTATTCTGCTATTAGATCCATCAAATTGTGGCATGTGACCATGGTACAAAGTTTTGCAGTTGCAATACACCTAGGTTAATCAGTTCACAGAATATGGCGTTACACCATTATGCAACTATGTGGGTGCAAAGTTTTAAGTGTATGTGGCCAACAAAACGGAATGATTAGCCAATAAATAGGCATGGTTACAGCATTAGCTATAACAGGTATGTTAATTGAAGTCACACAAATGTGATCATTGCTGGGTGTGGACTATGACTGACACCATAACCAGTGCACATGTTGAAAGATGAGTGGTCACACCAATGCAGAATCACTTTTTCTATGCATTCTTCAGTGTTTTTATCAAATCAAGTTAAACTTTATGTTTATGGATTCAATCACAATGGTGTTTATTCTGTACTTTTTCTAAATTAGCACATCATGTCAATCTAAAGTTAAGCAGAAAAACTAAAAGTACTTGATTGTTAATCTTTTTTTCAGTATGTTGGAACATAAATCAAACTTTTAATGTTTTCCATTTGGGCCATTAGACCTGTTTATTCACAGTTTCATTGCATTTACAGCAGATAGCACCAGAGAGCTGCACCACTTTCATAGTGATCTGTCTTGCTTACACACCGACTGTCCATCGGTATCTGGCATTGTGTACAAAAACAGCAAAGAAATCCAGATTGTCTATTAGTCTGTCTAAACAGGTCAAAATGGTCTCTTACCTTGGGACAGGAGGTACAGGCAAAATCAGCAAAAAACAGCCACAGTCCCCTTGTTGCAATTAAAGCTTATTTCTCCCTGCTTCACCCTCACCCCAGAGTGCATTACTAGGACAGGCTGTCACTGCCAGACAGAGGCTTTATATAGATGAGATGGGGGAGGTACAGTGGCAGTGGGTATGCCTGGCACAGAGAAGACAGACATGGGGTTAGTTCCCTAAGTCTCAACCGCAGTGTCATGTGTCCTGCTTGATTTTAAGCATACGTGAGTATTTCATCTGTACAGTAATAAGGCAGCTCAATGAATTCATTTAAAAAGCACTGACTGAAGTTTTAGAAAGGCAAGTTGCCTTATGCAAATGAGATAAAAAATGAAATACATGCCATCTGAATGAATCCTTTTACATAACAGAAGATGTTTCATAGGTACCCATACTGTATTTATTATACTGTATATTCATGCATTCACGTCCATGAATAGAATACATGTCCAGCCTAAACTTCCATGTTACCACTTGTGACTATATGTCTTTCATTAATTATGGAAACTGTATCCCAACTGTAGAGAGAGTGGAGGGGTGGGGGTGGGCTTCACCACGGGGAATGCCCCCACTAAGCCCTCAGAGTCTGGAGTATTATCACCCCTTGGTGGCAGGAAAGGGTGACCCCCCGTATGAAATTTCAAGGTACAACACACTGTAAAAGTCATGTGGGTTTTGTGTGTGTGAGACCCTCAACTGGTTCATTCAGGTGTCCGAGTGTCGGGTCAAAGGGCGGTGATGTATATCGGGGCTGTAGATGGACAGATGGACAGTACTACAAAGTGTCTTAAACAGTGAGCCCATGACATCACCACATAGGTCGAGATGGATGGGGGGGTCTGTAGGGAGGGGGCTGGTTACGCAGGATTAGTAGCAGATGTTTATATTTAGCTGGGGAGAGGAAGAGAGGGGGTCAAACTCGGAAAGGAGGGGGTTTGCTGTTTGTCATAATACCTCTCCTCCATCTTCCCACTTAGCCAGGGGTTGAGAGGTGTCAGGAGTCATCAGGTGTTTCTTTTTTAGGGGGGTGTTTATGTTTCAAAACCAAGTCACTGCAGCTCTGAAATATAGCCACTGCTCTCCGCTCTAGAAGTTTCCTTCATGAGATATACACCGGTCACATACTGTAGACAGTTTGCCAGGGGGATACTGGGCATTCCTGTGTATGCAACTGTGCACACACGTGGCATATGTCCACGCTGCAGGGGTCGACCGGCAGTTAAATAAAGCAGCGCACCAGAAGTGAAGGAATGACAGAGGGGAAAAGAGGGAGGGAGGGAGAGCGAGAGAATGACAGAGAAGAAGAAGAGGGAGGGGCAGGAGGGAGACAGATTTATATCCACAGCTGAGGGCGGCCCCTCTCCTCTATGGTTTGATGTGGATCTTGGATAGACAGTTGAGAAGATTGACAAGAGAACTGCTGAGGGGAAGAGTGAGGAGAAAGCTGAGTGCAGGAGGAGGACTGTGGACATGGATACCCTAGCACTAGAGGCCACCAGCAGTAAAAAGCCAGCTAATGGGGCAGCGGCGGCGGCCCCGGTGCCGGCTCCAGCCCCGGTCAAACGGAAACCTGCTAAAAAAGCTAAAAAGGCTGTTGTTTTCTTTGAGGTGGAGATACTGGATGCCAAGACCAAGGACAAGCTCTGCTTCCTGGACAAGGTGAGAACTTTGTTTTCATCTTGATTTAAGTATACTTTTCTGACCTCAGCTTTGCAAAAAGTGTTTAAATACTAACTGTTGGTGCACATTTAAATGTCCTTGTGCTTGTGTTGTTTGTCTCTATGTTTACTAAATGCAACAGGTGCAGTGTGTCTGGTCCTATGTTACAGTAAAAAGTCTGTGTGTATGTGAGTCAGGCATTTCTTAGAACAGTCGAGCTGCTGTAGCCGTAGTCCTCGCTGTCAGTCAGTGGGTGTATCAAATGTGTTCCTTGACATGTCATGCATGTATTGCACTTCACACTTTTGAGACTTATATAAATATACCAAGAAGCCCCGCCACATGTGAAATGATTTAAGGCTGAAGGTACATCACTTTATATTATCTCATTTTGGTGCCTGTTGTTTACCTTTTTCATTATGGCCTTCAGAAGTTGGCTTACTGTAGTCCTGCCAGCTGCTCTGTTTCAGGTGGTTGAACTAGGTGTGGTGCAGAGTAGGCTAGCCCTGCATTGTTAGCCAGAAGCCAGCTGCTACAATCCTAGAAATCTAAAAAGGAAAACAGCCCTTGCATGGAAGGAAAGGAAGGAATTTGTATGAAAAGGAAAGCAAAGGTTATTATGAAAATTTTGAGAAACTATGTTGGGGATCTCTGGGTCAAAATGCTTTTAGTGGAGATCCTCCTCACATTATGAGCTGATTTGAGATATTTGTAGCAAAGAGTCAACCCCAGTTGGGTGCAGGTGCAGGACAAAAGCAGCACACAGCTCCCAAAAGTTTCATCCAACAACATTTTGACCAGCAAGCTCTGCTTCTTTTACAGATGTAATACAACAACAAGTTTTGCAGTACAGTCAGATTTGGCCAGTGTTATTTAGACTAATGGACTTAAGTTGTGTTTAAAATCGGTACTAAAGAGTATCACTGGTGAATTAGCCACATTTATTTTGACAGGACGTTTAAGCCTATTGTTTTAACAGGTACATTAAGAGTAATTTATACTTGGCCTCTACTTTGTTATCGTTGTGTTAGGCGGCTTTAATTTGGAGTGCTGTTGCATTAGGAGGGTTTAGTGTGTTGTTGGTTTGAGGCCTGTTGGTGTATCGAGGTGCATTAGCCAAGTTTACAGTGGTGTTAGTGCGTCAGCCGGAGCAGACTCATCTTATTAAAGGCTGCTCCTCAAGTATAAAGTGCTATCCTTGTTGGATTATACCCTGTTGTCGGCTTAGCAGAGTTTCCATGGTGATAGCGTGCACAATCTTAACACCTTTGGAGAGTATACACAGATAGGACAGATATAGATCTGGATCTGGACAGAGGGCCCTTTGGGGGACAAAGTTTCCTAAAGTAGGCTAACAGGGTTAAACTGAAAGACTGAGTTAGAAATAAAAGTCCTGTATCATGTCTGGGTCAGGGTTTATAGGACAGACTCAGTGATCTCAATACTGAGTGAAGCCTCTAGAAAGAAGTGGGGGTGGGGGTGGGGGGTGGGGGGGGGGGGGGGTCACAGAGAGGTGGTTTCTTAGTGATGTCATCCTGCT